>OMLB01017844.1:0-40203 GCA_900302555.1 Myripristis jacobus
CGGCGGCTCGGAGCGGGGAGCTCAGGCCGGGGAGGAGGCGCTCTGCTGCGGCGTGCCGCCCTGCAGGCAGCCGCGGTCCGGGAAATGTCAGTTTTACCCCAGAAATTTAACCCTCCAGACAATGAATATGATAACAGCTGTTACCCAAGTTTAATTAGTTTATGTGTCAGGTGCTTCGTGTATCGTGCTGGAAAGCTAAATATTTCTTTACTTAAAACAAAATCTCTGCCACTCGCCTTCTCTTACACATCAAAGTTCTTGTGGGAGTCAGGTTTTTCCCAAATGTCACAGTATCTATGAGTGGATCCTGCACTACTGCACGTGTGATTATGTTTGGTTTGGGCCCTAAAGCAGAGGGAACGTTTTTAAGATTATAAATGGCATGTTGCAGCTCCTCCGTGTCATTCAAAACGACTCAAACAAATGTGTGGGTGTGAAATGGTGACGTTTCATACAGCTAAAACACTGATGTGTACAAAATGTGTGCAGGGCATTGAAAATATACCATCATGACAATTTTATGTTTACCCACTCATGAAATATGAAGCAAAACGATGTGAATTAGCCTGTGTATTAAGATGTGAAACGTTGAATGGGGTCCAACTGACCAGACAAGATCATAGGGGGGTTAATGTGAAAAGGCAGATCTAAGTGACATTCCTCCAGAAAATTCACATTCAAAAGTGTTTTATTGGCATGACAAACAGGCATTGCCAGAGCAGACAGCACAGATAGGACAAGAAATCAGAACATATTCATATACATAATCACAGCAAGTGCAGGTGTTAAAAAACGGGGAAAAAAACAACAACAACTAATGATTACAGTGTGTGTAGTTGCAATGTTTGTGATGTAGCCAATCACAAAATTGCAAACATGCAGGGCAAGAAATCAGGATAGATATCAAATATATTAATAAGAAATCATTTGTCTCTCCAGTGGAGCTCAGTGGTTTGTAGAGCCTCTCCTCTTGGCCTGTAGTGAATGCCCCGCCCCCTCCCATTTGTTTCAGCCTGACGCTCTGTGACTGACGTGGAGGATGGACCCCGTGGTACTGAGCTACCAGGACAGCCTCCTGCGACGCTCCGATGTGGCCTTACTGGAGGGACCTCACTGGCTCAACGACCAAGTCATCGGCTTCGCCTTCGAGTACTTTGCCGCCGAGCGCTTCAAAGCCCTGGCCGAGAAAACCGCCATCTTCATCAGCCCCGAGGTCACCCAGTTCATCAAGTGTGCTTCCTGCCCGGAGGAGCTAGCCCTGTTCCTGGAGCCGCTGGATCTGGCCTCCCGCCGCTGGGTCTTCCTGGCCGTCAACGACAACTCAAACCAGTCGGCCGGAGGCTCCCACTGGAGCCTGCTGGTCTACCACCGCGACTCCACCCACTTCGCCCACTATGACTCTCAGAACGGCAGCAACTCGCTGCACGCGCGGCGCATCGCCACCAAGTTGGAGCCCTTCCTGGGTGCCGGGAGGAAGGTGCTGTTTGTGGAGGAGCCGTGCCCGCCCCAGCAGAACAGCTATGACTGTGGCATGTATGTCATCTGCATCGCCGAGGCCTTGTGCGAGAAGGCCAGGGTGGAGGGCTCGCCGCGCCTTCCCGTGCAGACCATCACTCCGACCTACATCACCCAGAAGAGGGCTGACTGGTGCAGACTGATCCAGAGACTAGCCAAAGATTGACCTCTGCTGCTCTCTCACTCTCTCTCTCTCTCTCTCTCTCTCTCTCTCTCTCCCTTAGCACTTAGCTTGTCTTCACTATATGCAGAACAGCTGTCAGGCCCCACATATCTACTGCTGGATCCTACGAATGCACTCCATACTCTAATGCAGTACATACAGTAACTATATATTAAAGTGTATATCCCTATGATAGCCCCTATCATAGAATAAAAATGATAATAAAGCAATGTTACGAATCTTTCAGGATCCACGGAACAATCGGTGTCATGTTTATCCCCTGTACATCCACAGCAAGATACAGTATGTAAACAATAACACCAGCATGCCTATAAGACGAATTTACTCCCATGTACATATTCAATACGGATGGGGAATCTGTCATTTGGAAAAAGGAGGCAGGAGCTTTTCTTTGCCATATTTTATTTTATTGGTTTGAAGTGAATGTGGACATGTTTACAGATTATTGCTCAGGGTCATTGCAAATGAACTAGAATTGACATGAAGAATGTGCATTTTTCTGTTGAGTTTGGCTTTTGTTTTGGTCAGCATTTCAGTCATATTTATCTTATTTCTCTTCTGGAGCATCTTCATTGGCTACAGCAGCAAACTAACAAGCAGTTTTTAAGCAGGATGTGCACTTTGAGTTGGTGAAATGTAGAATGTACCCCATTTTCCTGTGAAAAGCATAATAGAGTTAATTTGCATTGATTTTTTTAAAAATATTCAGCAATTCTTATTTGAAGTTTTAAGTTTTCATCAAGCTGTGGTCATGAAATATGTTTGACAAAATATTTCTCACTTTTTTCCAGCAAAATGAATACTGGTACCTTGTGTTGAGTATACAATTACCTCACGAAGAAATGTATGGGTCGGTGTGTGTTTATGCACATATTTGGTGTAAATGTTGCAAAACAAATTTGCTTAAATGTATTGTAAGAGCGACTAATGTATAAAAATCGACTTACAGCCTTTGCTTTAGTTGTGAACCAACATGCAATAAGACAGACAATAATATAATGTCCCCTATTGAATTAACGCTTCACTTTTCGGGCGCAGGCCAGTTGCAGCCAGTTGCTTGGTAAGAACTTCCAATAACTCATCTGAGCATTGAAATGTGACATCTTGTACTAGTATGAGCAAAACGAACATCGTATTTATCCACAGGAATGCAATGATTTGATGGACTGCAGATTATAATAAAGCTATGACATTGTCCAGAGGAAAGTCTCTAAAAATTCATTGCGTGCTCATTGGAAGAAATCTGCAGGAGTTATATGCAAACATAAGGGTGTGTATGTAAAGGCCACGGCTCACACTGACAGCAACATCATGAAAAAGAAAAAAAAAACCATTGACGACATTTCCTCCGAGGGTCCCGCAAACGCAGCTCACATTCTGCTTGAAACTGTGGAGGCATCTGGGATGATTTAGAGCCGAGCTGTTCTTCCTTTACAGCCATACCACTTGGAGGCTCAATGTGACCTTTGATGTATTTATAGGCAAGCTTTATCATATCAGTTGGAACCGGGTTTATGCTTTCAACAGGGATTGCCATATAGAAAAGTAATGATGACGATGTGCAGGCCTGCAGTGGGGTGACCGTGACATTCCACAGGAACTGCATATCACTTCAACAAGAGGAAATGTGAATAAACAAGTTATTGTTGTCCTGGCTAACATACTTGAACTATAGTGACCTGTGAAGCTAAAATCAGTTGTGGTGAAAAGTAATTTTTTTCCCCCTGTGAGCCTACCGTTTTGCATTATTTAGTTAATTGTTGAATGCCCGTGTTACAGTTTTTCCTCAAATTAGCCTCTTTGTAAAAACAGTAGGGTGATGCAGTTGATGCTGCATTTGCAAAATCTCACCGTATTAATCCGGGCCCATTAAGTTAATTGAGCTCGTGTAATGAGGAGCGCTGACAGTTGTCGTGCCAGTGACACACTTGAAGCTGGCAGACAGAGAAAGCAGCCTCCCCGTCTGGCTCAAGGCCCCACGCCGCTCTTAAATTTACACTGCTTGGACTGATTCCACCCTTCGTCCTGCTTCCTCTGGCATGCTGCGCTCATCTACATCCCATGGTCATATTTCACCCGGAGTAACCAGTCAGACTAGCCTTCAAGGTTTACTATTGTGCTCGTAAAATGCCACAGAGCTGGGGCACTCGCCACCTTGGCAGCACACTTCATTAGTGCATTAGTGAGATAGAGTTCCCAGGGAGAGGCGCGTTATTCGCCTTCAAACGACCAATTTGCCAAGTCTCCTCGTGGAGTCCTGACTGTGAAACAAATGTGCCTTTCCGTCAATTGTCCTCTGAGGTCTTGGTGCCCGAAGCTCACCAGGGTTTTGTTTTGCAGTGTGGAGGAATATCAGACAGGGGTTATTGTTGTGTGTTGGATAACCCAAAGGAAGGTGGATACATTTAATCCCACATGATCTTGTACCCTGGCTTCAGCTCTTTTGATTAATGCTCTGCAGGTCTCTGTGGCACGAAGCAGCTTGGTAATGACTAATACCAAATTTCCCCTAAGCTTCTTAGAACTGCTGGTTTTGTTATTTTGCAGTTCCACAGTCAAACATGATCTCAGCGCTAATAAGAAGACGGGGGGACTGTCCTTCAACTGGAGGACCCGAGTACAAACTGCAAACCGCCTCCAAGACTGAGCCCTGCATGCGAATAAAACTGACACTATTTACTTATTTATTTGGTTGGAATTTATGGCCAAATGTGCAGGCGCGCACGGTTCTATACACAAACACACGGACACGGTTTCATCTGTGCATTCACTCACCACTGTTGTGTGTGATGGATTACAGCAGCAGCAGCCAAGGTTTCCCTTCCAGTATCTCCAGGTGGTTCATATTTACTCATCATAGCATCCCTAAGGCCTAGAGTATGTACACACACACACACATACACACACACACACACAAACTGCGCCAGTCAAACAAGCCCATAATGTGAGTCCAGTACTGTCTCTGACCCCATAACGTCTGTTTTGGGAGTGTTAGTTTCTGTACAATACATCATACCCCGTCTGCACACATCTGAAACCAACTACAACAATTTGGAACTATTTCAGCTGCATTTACACCAACATGTGTGCAAATCAGCTTGATTAGAACAAGCGAGATCCTTCCAGGTCCAAAACAACGCAGTTACTTCCTGGACAACAGTGTTTCCAGGTGTCTTCACTTCACGGTAACATGCTCTTCTTGTTGTGAGGATTTACAGTAAGTAGGTCAGGTCCGTATCATGACATGATATCATAAACGGAGAGAGGAAGAGTCAAGACGGCCTGCGTTCATGCTCCATGTCAACAGAGTGCATCAGTCCAAGGTTTATCCATCTCTGCCCCTTGGATCAGGTGGTGAAGCGGAGCTGCTATGTAGGTCAATCAGAGTACGAGCACCTCTTTTTATGCTCTTTGCGTGTAATCGGGTCCGAAAACATCTGCAAACAGTTGTGAAAATGCAAACTGTACATATTTGTCAAGTCAAACAAAGGCACAGCAGAGAATAAAACTATTTTCCTAATCTCAAAATAATCTTTTTCATTGTAATATGAGCATGAAGATGATAAAGTTCAGTCAACAGTTTTAGGGGGCATTAAGTATTGTTTTGCTTTTATTGACCTTTATTGGTGACTGAGCTGTTGCAGCAGCTTACAATGACTTCTAATTGACATGAATAATAAAGTCACATTTTGATCATTAGAAAGTCACCAGCAAATACATTATGATCTTTTTGAACAACGACACAGTAAAAAACTTACTTGTTGTATCATTAATGGCTGAACCTGAAGACCTACCTGTAGGATGAAGTCTAATATTGTAATTCGCCCAATCGTCTACTTAATGAGCATAACCTGGGTCGCCTGGGGGACATGTTTAACCAGAGCCACTGACAGTAACACTAAAAAGTGTGTATAGTGAGTCAGTGCTGGACTTTTTGGGTTCAGTTCGCTATTGCTGGGAGGAACAGACACAAATCCAAGCAGCTTATGAAGTGCAGATGGTGTCAGAGGGAGTGAGGCAGGCACAGACAGAGGCAATGAGGCGAAAGAAGGAGAAAATAGACAGGTACAAAAAGATAAGTAGAGTGTAGAAGAAGAAGATAGTTCACCCGACCATGAAGAACCAGACCTCCACTTTTCCCTCACAGCAGGGGCTGCAGATCACCCTGTGGGGCTATCTGGGCTCTGTGTGTGTGTGTGTGCGCTCAATGCACCTTGCAATTGACAGCCATTGAGACGCATATCCACATACACACACACATGCAACCCCTGCAGTCAGACAGTTCCTCGTGCTATGGCCTTCGTGGCTTTCAAGATGACCCGTAGCTGTTGTTTTGAGTTTTGTATGGAACAATATGAGCCTGCTGTAAACTCACAGTGAGATTATCATTGCTTCTCTTCAGCATTTTCACTGTATGCTCACTTGTGCATCACTGAAGAACTGCCTAATGGATATGGGCAGGGCATACAATAGAGCAGATTTGAAGCAGCATCGTTATTATTTTTATTGTTAAATCAGACAATCACAGTGTAATTTGAGTTTATCTTTTTGAGAAATATGGTGTGTATCATTTTACTGTCTGAGTCTGAAATATTTCAGTTCGCTGTACAATGTTTGTAATGATTTTCCCCCTGAACCTTTGGCTCCACATGCAGTTGGACGGGAGGAAACATTTGATCAGTGCAGTGCAGAGACGGCAGAGCGAGGCGCCTCTCACTTAATAAATGGCTTAACTGTAATGCTCTTGGCTCGTGCTCTTACCAGAAGTGGACACATTTAATGCGCCACTGAGGTAATGTGTTCTTGGAAAACATCAAGCAATGTGGCCTATGTGATGATTTTACTGTGTGCAATATAGACTATTACCGTGACTTTGCAGTCAGCATTCTCCTTCACACCAGCCAGGTCAAAGGTCATGTGGAGAACATTCCAGGACAGACAATATGGCTCCCCAGAGGAATGGACTGGGCTGGAGCTTGTCTGGCCATCTGCTGGAACCTGCCTCTGTTTCTCCACAGCCAAAACGGACTGTCCTCCTACACACATGCGCACATACATACACACACGTAGGGTTTTACAGGAGCTGGCCCCCCAGGCTTTTTGCATGGAGATGACCAAGTGCTTCTGAAGCCCTCCACAAAACATGCTGTTCCTTTGAGACCAATGCAGTGCCACATAAAATAATAAATAATTTCTGCCGCACTTTTCTCACACAAGTACAAAATGCTCAACAATCTTTAGGGCACTGTTCTAATCTAACTGCACTCAGTAGTTAGTTTGCAGAATAAGCTTTAATATGGAAATTTTAAGATGTGATGCATTGTTACAGAGTGAACTCTAAACAGTATAGAGAGCAGTTCAAGCTACAGTGTTAAAAAAAACAACTTCTTAATGCATCAATAATTCAGCTCTGAAAGGAAAAATTCTTCATAAAGACAACTTTTACTTTCATATTTCATACTTTGAAAGCAGGATTTTTACTGTTACTGAAGTAACTTCATTGCTTGAGTAAAGGAATTGAGTGCATTTTTTTTGGACATACATTCAAAAACTTCAGTTCAGTTCAGTTCAGTAAAACAAATGAGTTCATCCAAAAACAAAACTACCAAGCAATCATTACATTAAACAATGTATCTGAATGCGTGTAAGTGTAGTAAATTAGGAGGCTTTTAAAAGGCAATATATTATTAGATACACATATGTGTTGAGGGAAATGTTCAGGCACTATACTGGTGCACTGAAGGGGATAACAGCTCTGAAACATGAGCTGGATCATGAAAGTACAGATTCTTTTAATTCTTTTGTCATTTGTTTTTTTTACGTGGTTTTCCTTTTATTTTGGCTTCAAACCTGTTTATCTGGCTCACAAACCTGAGACTTGGTCACTTCAAGACAGGCTTTTAAAGGACCATACTGGTGATTCTGAATGTTCTGAATGACCCATTTATTACCATTAGGGCCACATTTTACATCACAACAAATCATGTTGCAAATCATGTGGGAGCACCAAAGATTTCACAACATGTAATCAACATCCCTCGATTTACAAATATGACTTTTTGGTTGAAACACCCACCATGTAACATTCGGGTTTTGCAGTTAACAAAGTTGTCGCCATTCACAAACCACAGAACTGATGATTCTCTGTGTAAAGCAAATGTTTCCCCAGGGACTATTTTCCCCAGGGAGACCGTTTCACTCATCAAAATTATCATGGACGACTTCACTACCATGATGGAAAACTGGTGTGAAGAAAGTTTGAAGTCTCTGAAAGTTCATTTTCATATCATAGTGGAATGAATGGAAACCAGTGGCTGGATAAAAGGGAGGGAAAAAATGATTCCATAACTCTAAAATATGACTGCTTGCTTTTGGAAACGATTAGCAGAAATGAAACATGAAATTTATACATTTTGTCGATATTAGGCTAAACATACAAAATCACTGGTATGGACCTTTGAGGACAAACCAGGCGTGAGCTAAACTCTCCACGGGAATAATGAATGAAGCATGGAATAAGTGGTTTGATTATAGATGACACTAGGTCTAGTTTCTGAGGTTTGAACGAGAACAAATAATCACCATCTTTCATAACCTCATGGGAAAGTATGCTGGCTTCTTCAGCTGGCCGCCGGTTGAGGTTTTGGGGTCGTATGTGATGAATCGAATGCCTGATGCCTCAATATTCCTCAATTGTTTCCAGTTCCAGGCTCTTCTCCTCCTCCTCCTCCTCACTTTCAGCTGTGCCTATAGTTATTCAGAGACTTACTCTGTCGGTCAAAATACAAACAGTTGTGGCTCACTTGTGCGTGGCTGCAGCTCCACAGTCAAAATATGCCCTTTAAAGCTCCAGTCTGGGGTTTTCTGCATTTGTCGAGGTTGTGAATGCCTATATATCCACACATTCTCAACATCGTGCCTTACAGATGAGAAACAGCTTTTGTTTCGTTTTCCATTTCACTCTTACCAAACAGGCCTATAAAGGCATAAAGCCCCATAAAATATTTCATTTGGTACCAGTTTCCTTATTTCTCAGTGGAGCTGTTTTAGCCACAGAAGTGGAAACCCACAACATTTCCATTAAACATCCATAAAAATGTCAGCCATTTGAAATTTCTCAAACGTTTCAGATGAATTTACATCTAATGATTAGTTGTGAGATAGCCGATTTGCAGTGCATGTATCGGTTGCTCTGTAAAGCAACTGAATGAAAATGATCTCTATTATCCTGTTATGTAAATCTCCATGGCAAGGAGGCCGTCTCTTTACCTCCTTCCATTTAGACTGTATGTTTTTTTTGTGTTGAACTGGTTTTAAAGTACAGGTTTAAAACAATGCTTTTCAACTAGAGGAGCCTGTACATGTCATGGTGCATTCACACACACACACAGAAAGACACACACACACATCAGTACAGGTCTAACAGTGGAGGTGTTTAAATGCAAGGCTGTTAAACCTCCAAGCAGCCTCTTTGATTGGTCCTCGAGTCAGATTGAGTTGGCCTGTGCTGAGCTGGCAGCCGCCCGCTCAGACTTTAGCTCATAACTAGGCAGAATTCCTGGCATAGCCGGGGACGGTGTCGGGGCACGACCACTTGACCCTCTGAACCAGGTGTCTTCCTCTGTGGCTCCTCCCGTTTCCACTGTGGGAACTAAGATGCCACATGTCAATCACCCTGGTTGTCATGGTATCCAGGTGGCTCGTTCCTGTGAGGCTGCAAACAGGCTTTCCCGGTTAGACCGATACACCGGGCCGATATCAGCCTTTTAACAGAAATCACACAGATATCGGTCTGTCAGTTTTTGATTCCACATTAATTGTATGAACAAACATGAAGGGATATATGTTATTTATTATTAATATGATCCTGGGATTCAGTGAAGAGATTTACATGATGTTTCAGAGATTAAGACATTTCCAAACATTTCTTGAGGAAAATAAAAGGAAAAAATTCATTGATCTTGAATATTGGCACAAAATTTCAGCTATCAGCGGCTTCAGTTAAAAAGTACTGCTTTTGGATCAAGGTCGTGAAAAATTTTGCTCACTATCATTTTTTGCCACATTAAAGGAGTAACCTGTGACCAAGGCTGCTCAGGATTTGGTCCGAGTGCTTTGTGCTGGATGTTCACTAGAGGTCAGTGTAGTTCTGGTGACCAAGTCCAATCCATTCAGTGACAGAGCACAGTTCAATGCCATTTATTAAATATAGACAAGAGCTATTTAGGCAGTGTTTATTTTTACTTGTCAGGAGAGTTTTTCCCTTCTTTTTGAAATCACTTAAAACTATTGTTTTTACTTTGATGTTTTCATAACACATGGATTTCTGTATTGTCTCGTTTTTATTTACTTTACTTGTTTTGCCCCAGTCGATATCTTTATGGCATATACACATTTTAATAATGAAAGAAACCAAGTTGCTTGAGTGCATCTTACTGTAACGGGAGTTTAAGTTGAACCTGACTGCATGAGCGCTGTACCGGTGGAAACAGGTCAGCGCCAACAGGATCTGTTTAAAATTATTACTGCGAGGCCTGGTCCAGGTTTGACGATGCCCGTCTTGGTGTGGAAAATGATTGTTGAAGCTAAGCTGTAGATGGGAGGTGGAGGGACGGCTGTTTGAAAAAGACTGCATTAATCAGGAAAAGGGACTGACCCTGAAAATGATATCCATAAACAGTGATTCACATACTGCCGTAATATCTGTCTCTGTTTACTGCACAGTGAATCTCGGTAATGCAACAGAATCCGGCTGCAAACTCAAATGCCAACATTCATCACCCTCTCACACACACTGGTAAACACACACTATTTAGTCTGTTTATTAGAAACAGTCATTTTCCGCATGCCATACAGTTGTGATGACTCGCTGAATACTGCTGTTGTCGTGTGAAAACCTTGTTGGTGATGTTCATGCTTTCGCTTCAGCTGAAGGATTACTGCTTCCTGTATGGGTTGAGAAAATTGTCCAACCACTTGAGCTTTTTGAGACTGCTTCAAATCCAACTGGATAAAACTCAAAAGTGCACTGTCATCAAGCTGTAACAAAGCTGTTTTTGCGAACTGCTGACATTTTGGAGGTACAAGGTTTTCACAGAGACAGAGGTGATATGTTCCTAAAATCAGAGTTTGACATGTGGATAAACACCAATTTCACTGGAATTCAGCCAAGACTCCGTACAGTAGTACTATGTTCATATGGTTTCTCTCCAGTTTTACAGTTTCACTATAGTGCATACATTTTATTTTTGTAGCTTCTACTCAGAAAAGCCTCTGCATCTTGCTTACAACTCATTTTTCATGACTGGTGTCAGTGTGAGGTGTCGTCACACCGAACATGACCAAAAACAGATGGAACCAAAAACTACATTAATGTCTTATGTTTATCTATATTTCAGTTTAATACATGCCAATGTCACAAACTAGTCTAGGAGTGCGTTTCACTTAAGTCTGTGAAATGCTTTCGATAAAACCTTAGAGATATACGTCATTTATACTCAGAGCTGCAATGCGTTATTTTCAGTCTTTGGTGGCTTCTGAAATGTGGAAAAGGAAAAACTAATTGGACACTGACATGACAAAGTGGCAGATTAGCATAACTAAAAACAAAAATTAGACATTTTATAATAAAATATACATCTCTCTCAACAAATCTCACCATCTCATTTACACCATAGTAAACATCCAGTGGTGATGTTATCATTACGTCACAGTTAAATAAAAGGTAACTTCATCATCTGAGTCAAGTGCCAAAAGGTCTCTGCCTTCCATAAACGCCTTCATCAATGACAAATGAGTACCTATCATGAAGCAAAAATAAGATCTAAACTCCCAAAATAATTACATACATTTGAAACAACGGACATGTTTTCAAAAGTGCTTTGTAGCAGCTATTTTAAGCCATCCTATTGGGAGCCATAGGAAGAGAAATTTAACTTTGACAGTTCGTCACAAAGTCCCCATTCGGCTCGTACAGTAGACTGTCATGAGAAAAACATACATTTGCTGAAAATTGGATAGCCAGGGAGTTTATGAATGAATGAATGATGACTGCTGCTCCCACTCTCCACTATCAGGCTTTCCAACTAATTACATCTTGCCTGACCATTTCCATCTTCCAAAATACAAATACCATCTCTCCTCTAATCTTTACATCCAGTCCTAAGCTTTGTTGGTATCATGCAAAGTACACTCACCCGTGATCTGACGACTGTTTTGGGATCTCTACAAACTGCAAAGTCTTTCAGCTAAAAGCAAAACAGTAGTGAAAGGGGCAGCCCATGGTAGACAGTCACAACCTACTGTAAAACCTACTGTGTATTCAGAAATAAATAGACAGCCTGTTTGCATAGTCTGGAAGTGATCACAAATAGGAATGTATCCAAAAGTGGCAAGTTTCCTATAACGCCTGGTTTGGAGTCGGTGTTGCTTCATCATCTATGGTGGCTGGTGTTGGGTTGATCTGATCTGGGCTCTAAGCTGGTCTTGGATCTGTGCAGGAGGGCAACGTCAACCCCGAGCATGGGACGAGTAAACAGCAGCCACGGGATGGGTCACAGCGGGAAGCAGTGGCTACCTGGATGAGATGAAAGCAGCCGGATTAAAATCTCTGAGTGTCAAGTGAAGCGACTGTGTTCATTTGTTGTTGCATGAATGTTGGATGATGCGGGTGTGTAGTGCAGCGCCCGGAGCTGCTGCGGACTCACCTGTCTCGCAGGGGGAGAGTGGGGTTACTGAGGAAGGACAGCTGCTGCTCCAGACTACACACACGAAACGCCAGGTAGCAAGACGACAGGATGAGGAGGATAATCCTGATGAAAGAGGAGGACACACATCAAAATAGACACTTGTGCTCAAAACCGGTGTGCGGAAAAAAAAGATCCAAAAGACGTTAAGGGTCTTCACTTAAGAATCTCTTTGTACTTCTTAATAAAACATTCATTGGAAGCGGAGGAGGCAAACATTTTTGCTCTAGGCCTTCATCTGTGTTTGTTGTATGCTGTATGTTGTATTACTGTGTGATGCAAACTGAATATTTTATAGGAATAACCACAAAATTCACTTGAATATCTGTGTACCAAACCTTATTATGGAGACTCTTTGCACTGATGAAAGTCAATCTGACTGAAAGCTTGGCATTTGTATTTAAGAATCTCACATTGACAAGTAGGGTACAGAAATTTGATCATTGACACAGTTTTTAAGGGTAAAAAAAAAATCTCTCTGAATTCTTTAGTAAAACATTCAAGGGAAAAGACACACAATTTTGCTCTAGGCTCTAGGAATGACACCGATGGAGACCCAGTTCTGAAACTTTTGTCTCTTCTCCTTCCCTTGTTTAACTAAAGAATACAAAGAGATTTTTTGAGTGTGAACCCTTATCATCTTTTAGTGGCGAACATGCGTACACACATGCACCAACACATTTGTTTTACAGATAGAAATTATGACTCAAGTTACTGGAGAGTCATTAAAAGGATTTACGCAGAACAAAGTGGATGAACAAATGAGCTGCAATGTGTCATGGTGAACACCAGGAGGCAATGAAGGATTTCCTTGCAGGATTCAGGGCAGCACACTGTCCCTGAACAACCCACAGGAAATCTAGATTAACTATAATCCACGCTATACTGGCCTGGAACAGCCTGAAAAGTATGAGAACTACTTTTCTCCATTTGTGCATGCAAGCTTTGCTTCATGAGATGTATTAGGTGTTGTATGTTAAGAAAACTTTTCCACGAGTCAAATTTGTCATCTCTCTTGCCCTTCTCCACAGGAAGGTCAGAGGTCAGAGTCAGCTCCATCACGGGTTTTCAAACTTTTTCATGTTCTAGACCCTGGCGTTCACTTTCATTAAGCTTCAGAACCACATTTGAATCCCATTTTGCCCTATGGACCCTGGTATGAAAAGACAGTTTGGTTTGTGTTTACATTGCTTAGACGTCATACTAACAGATAAGAAGAATTATCAAAATCTGGAGAAAACTACATAGTGTAGGGATTCAGTGCCTTGCCTATGGACACTTCAGCAGGGGACTGAACCCTCACCCCCAGCTGAAGGACAGTCACCCTGATACACTGAGTGGAAATGGCATCTGCCTGCCTCGCTAGCATGATGTATTTAATAGAATGTGATGCACCCTTGTTAAATAGGCCAAACCTGACAGAGAGTAAAAAGACATTTTAACTGCCCCCGATCTCCCATGCTCAGTCTGATTGAATTGGCCACTATTTATATCTACATTTTAATGCTAACAGCCTGTGATAGCGGTGAGCCAGCTGGCTGGGGGAGGTGAGGGTCCTGTCGGTGGTCCGTGTGTCTGTCTGTCCCTCCAAATACTCACAGCAGGGTGAAGAACTTGAGCAGCTGGTACTCCATCTGGCCCAGCTCTGCTACTGGCTCCAATAAAAGGCCCCTCTCTTTCTGCAGAGTCCGCTCTATAATACACACACACACATACACATTACTATAATATCAGTGGAAAAGCCATTTACAGCAATGCTTAGATGAAACACTTGGTTAGGGTGCAACATGTGGCTTGGCTTAAACATAATATCTGCTTTATTTTAAGAGTGATGGGACATTCATCACACATGTATGTCTGAAAGAGTGTGATGGATTTCCAGAATGCATGACAAACATGCAGCTTGGAAAATTTTGATGCTATTGCCTCAGTATGGACAGTATAGTTTGTGCACATGCATTTTTAACGACATTAGACCTAAATATATCAGTTCTTAGGAAAGCGCTGACACTAATGCGCACAAAACCCTATGCTAAGCAAATACCAAACATGTAATACAATTTAAAACTAATACAGCTGATGTTTTAGTCAGGATCCAAATCTTGTATTTAAGCCAAAATAAGATGATGTGAGTGCAACACTTGATGGTAAAGGTATACACAGATTATTTTAAGAGCAGACATTGTTTTTCTAATCTCAATTTAATCTGCATCTGGCATTTAATCTCCATTTAGAGCTTAATGGATTCTTGCATAAGAGAGTTTATCATCCAAAAGCAGCCGCTGAACCACCCACCCACACACACACACACACACACACACACATTGGCACAAAATGCAATTGAAATCACGACTACAAAAAATGCAACATGCCTATAAAGTAGATCTAGGCATGGCAAAACTGACAGTGTGGCAGACATACTAACTTGTCCAGATATCTTGCAGTGAACTAATGAAGGGGAAACAATATTTCAAGAGTAGTATTGCTTGAAACGACACTGAGCTCACACTACCATAATTTCAAAGCCCTTATTAGAATACGTCAAATGTGTCAAACCGTTGCGGTTTTCATGATATGGTCTAAAATGAATGGAGACGAATGGCTGTTCTGCTGATTGACTGTAATTCATTCTAAAGCAATAAAACAACAGCAGGAAAACATAGCTTAGCCATGGGAAATGTTTTATTGTATCTATTGAGATGATTTCCCACTGTGGCTGTGATTAATCCTACTCTTGAAAGAGTATTTTATAGCAGAGGTTTAACATTGGAGTCTATGGCTTTTTGGCGTCTAATCCCCCTCATGATGTCAGTGAACCACGGCTGCTGACTGCAGTGACCGAAAAAATACGGGGTGCAGTGTAGTCTTTTGGGCATTGAGAGCAGTATTGAGCACTTGCTACAGAAAAGTAGACTACATGTTGGTCAGTGGGGCTAAAATGATCACTACATTTGATTCAAAATATATACAAGTAACTCAGATATTACTGTCATTGTTGCATGACACACAGTTTATAATGAGAACAGAATTCAAAACTGATATGAAATCCATGGTTGTAAAATTATGACAATTTCATAAGATTTCCACTAACACTGAGGAGTGGCAGTGACTGGTTGCACAACCAGAGGGGAGAAAAAAACTTTTTTTTCCTAAGTGGTTCCAGATCTCATTCATCTAAGCACATAGAAAAGTGTATCTTCTTAACCACTACCTGGTAATTTTCATGAATGCACAGTAAAAACAAAATATATATAATTTAGAGAGCTGACTTTATGGGAGATGTCCCACTGGCCACTGTTCATTGCACTAAGTTTAGCCCAGTTTGACAGCTCTACGTGGCCCCCTGGAGATGCCGTCAGATATTCTTGAAGACCTCCATATATAGACAAGTCTGACTCACCGGATGTGGACTGTGGGTACAAGCCTGCCTTTGGGCAACTATCTAAGTTGGTATTGTACTCCCCCTCCGCTAACTCCTGACACAATTTTGCAAGGGCTCCAATGCTCCCATGCTGGGCTTAGTGCTGCCCAAGACGACTGTGATTGGTTTAAAGAAATACAAACAAGCCAGGGTGTGTTTTCCCCCAGAGCAGAATGATAATGGGTGCAGCCAGACCTTTGTGAGACTATCTATAGACTATCTCTAGATGTGGTGTCTTAAAACATCCATGTAACACCACAAAACTTGGTGGGGAGATTCATCCTGGGTCAAGGCAGGACTGATCACATGCTGCATAGCTCAAAGGGGCATGTCTTATGACAACAACTCTGCTGAAAGGGGGTGGGGCTTAGCACAAAAAGGGCTATAGTTTCCAAATGCATGTGAGTAAGATGACAAAACCTGGTGGGAATGTTGGTCACGCAGCAAGGCAGCTTTGACCACATATCCATGCTGACTGACTGAAAAAGGCATGCTCTTCTTCACACCAATATAAGTGAATCACATTTGCTGAGGATGCAATCATTGATATTTCTGTTAAATATATGTATATATATAGTGATATTTTCAGTCGTTTAGGTCATAGAGGTTAAAAAGCCTCAATCTACAATCAAACAGAAAACAGCTTTTCTTAAAGTCCCCATATAATGACCTCACATGACTTCTACTTCCTGTAAAATTAAGTATCTTAAATGGTGACATCATCCTGCACTAGAGGGTGTGAATTAAAATTTCAACCAATAAAACCTTTACAAATCTTCAACCATCCTCTCTCATGCACCTATCCCTTCAGCTGTTTTTCTTCCAAACTGATATCCTGTTGGTTTGCACATATGAATGCTCCTTCTCTGCACTATGTCCCACCCAAACATCCTGTTTCAACAGGAACTGCATAAAATCAAGAAGGTAAGAGTCCATTTCAATGGGTCTTTAACATCTCACTTATTTGAACCGATCCGAATATGGGGCTTTGTCACAGACTTTGGTGGTGATATTCAGTCAGTGGTCAATGATGTGACAAATCTGCAAACAGATGTCCATACTGCTGTCAAATTTCTGTCAGCACACCACTGCAATATCATGTCGAATCCAAAGCTACTCTAACTCTAAAGGAAACTAAAGGCTGTGATCTTGTACAGATCTTGGACTGTGTTTTCTTGAAATGACAGTATGAATGGTTGAAGAGCTGTGTCACCTTCCAGTGGCTGCTCCGTCTGGAAGGGTGCCTCCACAGCGCTCAGGTTGCTGGTGGAGTTCCCCAGGAGGTCAGGAAGGGAGGAGGACACAGACACTACTGAGGGTTTCCTTCTCCACTTCAACACTGACGGAAACTCATCAACCACTGGGAACTCATCTGGAGCCGGGAACTCATCCTGTGGTGGAAGAGGAGTAATGAGAGTCTGCTAGAAGGGTTTGATCGCAACAGAGACGCTCCACAGTGAGGAAATATTAACTTCTGTGTAGGCAGCTAATAAAGTATTGCAGTAATAACTCGTTTATCTAAGGGTTCTCACACTAACATGGTTACCAAATTGAAGGACTTCAAGGACCAATGAAATTTAAGGTGTTGTTCGGTGAAACTGAAGGACTCAGAGATGTTTTGTGGTAAGACATAATGTTGGTTTGAATTCGACATCACATTTTATTGATGAAAGAAATCATAAAAAAACATGCAGGGAAAAGTTTCAATCATTAATTCTTTTAAAAAAAAGAAACTGCTTCTATATCTGAAACACACTATAATCTGTTGAACCATAGGGAGACTTCCAAAAACATGTGGCACATCTTTGAATTAGCAAAACTCTACAACTCTACTTTTTTATTAGAATATATCAACAACGTGAACAAAGTGTAAATTTTGTTTCCTTTCTCTTCTGAGTTGCTTTCCTCCGGATTAGGGCATTATCAAGGGCAAGCATGTTAACAGAAAGTAATTACTCCATAATGCAAAAGCTATTATGTAACATAGCTCCCTATATTGTGTACACAAGGTGACTTCACAGAGTTCCCTGATAGCATCTTGCCAACTCTGAGGATTATTCTCTGTAAGGCTGCGAGCACCAACAAACTGGCCCATTGATCTACTCTGTTGCTCCCTCCTCTTAAAAAAGTAAGTCACGCTGAAAGTCAGGGGTTGCAAATGAATGTTCCATATTAAGATACAGACATAAAAAAGAAATTTTAAAGCTCATGGCTATTGACTGCTGTACAGTGAGGTTTCCCCCACTTTGACCATCCTGATTTGATTCAATTCTAGCAAAGAAATGATGCCACTCACCAGGGATAAGGTGGGCTCCTCCATGAACTGTTTCAGGCTCAGACTCTTCCCATTGACCTGGAAGGGAAAGGACGTTAGCTCTTTACATGACATGTGTACATATAAACTCAATGAGCTCTGTGTGTGTGTGTATGTGTGTGTGTGTCCCCACTGACCTGCAGGTGTGTGCAGATCCTCCGTAGAACATCATATACACTGTCTCTTGATAGCAGAGATACGAATACATACTGAAGGAAGAAAAACAGTGTAAGACATAGTATCTTCTTGGTTATTTTCACTATGAGCTGAAATTCTTGAGAAAAGCCCTGAGTAGAGGCTAATTCCCCCAAAAGTTGAAAACTACCAAATGCATTAGTACACACCAAATGTCAGCCCAATTAAATGTGAGTGGTTACATCAGCTGAAACATTTGCTGCATCCCATTTTCTACCACTGATAGAAATAATGCTGCTTTCTGTTTCATGTCTCAGCCTGTCCTGGAAAATGTACAAATTTATGAGAAATGTCTTCCATGATAATAGCTGGCTAGCTGGTCAGTTTATCCGAGCTCGCATTACATCAGAAAGGGCAGCGCTTCGCTATCACCAGATCATCTGAGCCAAATCAAAACTTGCCGGCATCTGCTCACACAAGCCAGCTAATATATTATTAAAAATGTAAACATTCTGCACATGTAAACGCATCAATAATTCCTGTTCCAATGCTTTCATGCAGGTAAGGCAAGGACAAAGAGGACACATTTTTTTTTAGTATACAATCATACAAAACATTACTGTTATTAAGAGAGAGATACAGCCAGTATGTGCAGCAGGTAATCCTGCAGATGAATAATACTACAGGATTAAACAGCTTTAATCTAGGACACAGAAAGCGGATATTTCTAATCAGATTTTTGCTCCACTTTATACTTCTATTTGTTGTGAATGACGGTTCACTGACACAGATTAAACAAATATCACCCCAACTTGAATAAACATTAATATTACATGAAAATTACTTTTCAAATGATTCATGAGCATTAAATCACCTTGTGTATTATCAGATAGATGACCAATATGAGATATCCTAAACTGATGATCTCTTGATTAAGAAGCCCTCAGCTAGGAATACTGAAATGTTTGTTCATGCACATTTATGTAAGAGTGCTTTTCCTATGTAGGTGCATATCTCATGTGCCTGGGCTATGATGGGGATAGGGTTCAAAATATAGTAAAACCGAAGACTTTGCTGTTGGATATGGACATATGCTCTCAACTTATCACCTTATCAGTGATAAACAAAAGGAAAACACCACAGTCAGCTGACTTTCAGACTCTGCAATACACTCCAGTCCTCCTGTACAAATGTCAGGTGTGAGCGTGTGGTTGTGTAATGTGAGTCAGCTGCTGTACTGAAACATTTTAAGACACAAGCTCACATTCTCTGCCACAGAAAACATGTTTGTCCCTGTACGATATAAAAATACTCTGGGCACTTTATGTAATCTCCCTCACATGATTTAACCTAAACAACCTGTTTTTCATGACTTGGAAAACTCCAGGGAACAACGGATGGGTTCCGCGTCAATCTGGGTGCATTTCAGTAAATGACGAGAAATGCAAATAACAGGAGGAATTGAGACAACCGATTGGGGCTGAGCAGGAGGAGTATCAGATATAAATGAACTGAGTATTTCATTATCAGAGGGGTTGAGACGGACATCCGTTTCTCTAGTATGAGATGAATTCTCAGTGGACAGGGCGACGGTGAAGTATGAGGTTAGGGTTAATTTACAATTTAGGTGATATTATCAGTTACGTATGTCCAGTAATGAGTTACAATCAAAGTAAACATTTATTCAGTATTTATAAAACAGAGAAAACATCAACCGTTTTTGTTTTCTGTTCCTGCGAAACATTTCCTTTTTCTGTTGGCGAAGTGATGATAAATCACGGAGGACAGTGGCAGACGGTTTTCTAAATGGATTTATGGACAGTAATTCCAGTTTGTGGAAGAAAAAGACAAGAACGTAATTGCACACTTGAAGGTACTTGATATTAATGAAACACTGAAACGAGTCCATCAAGTGTCTACGGTGGAGTTGGCAGCTTTCAGAGAACTCATCAGCAAGATTCGTGTCACAGCCGACCAAAAGCTGAACAAATCACCATGCAAACTCTGTAGACTGTGCCAGTACAGTGTTGCCCCCCTCTGGAATAACTATGAGCTGCAATAACTTCATGTAGGCTAACAGAGGGCCCTGCGACGCCTGTGCTTGTGTTGGTGAAAGAAGCAGAAAATTTGTGTAATGAGTGACGCGTTACATGAAACAAAAAGTAATATTGTGAAGTAACATATTAGTTTCAAACGTCGGTAATAAGTCATGTGCTTGGGTGATAGTAATTTTACTTTTACTTGAGTACATTATTGCACTTTACATTTTAAATCACATCCACAACAGCGAACAAATTCGACATGGTCTCTGTAAGCATCAGAAACTAGACCTTCATACTGTAAATTGAAAAATTGCGCGGCTCTTCACAGTAAATGGTCATCTTTCTTGAAATTTCTATATTTCTATTTAAAGGAATCTAGTTTGAAAATTGTATTCTCATCCTTCTGGAATTGGTAAGACACTGGAAAAGATACACAAACTGTAACACTGACAACAAGAAACAGTCATATCTTGGAGGTAAGACTGAATTTCTCCAGCACTATTTTTGGAGGGTTTTGTGTATTTGTAGCACAGAAAAGTGCACAGCCACTCTTTGATGTTTAATGAAACTGTCTGTGAGAGGCGAGTTGCATAATGCTACCAGAAGCTTACGTTAGCTTGTTTGCTACTGTTCAATCACTTTTTATGGTTGTGCAGTAGTTCAGCGACAGAGCATAAACATGTGTCACTGACAGCACTTTAAATAAACGATGACAGACTTAGTCAGAGGTGACAGAAAGTTAAGAGGCCCTTCTTAACATTACCGCCAATGATAACCCCCGCCCCCTCTCCCTTCGCCTCTCCTTCAGACTGGAACTCCTCTCTGCTTCTATCTTTAGCATGGTGTTGTTTTTTCCATTGCACCTCTGCTGGAAAATACAGCCACGCTACGCTAATCAGCAGTAGCGGTTTCATTCACAGTGGCTATGATACAAGTGTTTACCTTCTGCCCCGTGTCTGTGGTGATGGCCAAGCCGTTGGGCACCAGGCCGGCAGTTTTGTGCTTCTTCACCAGCCTCACAGAGACGACGGGGATGGCAACCTACAGGAGACAGAAAAAGGCACCAAAAGAAAATGTATAGGGATCATTTGATTTTGATGAGGCAAACAAAAGCACCAAAGTGGTCATAGGAGAGTGATTTGAGTAAATGCCTGTGTGTGTTTTTATAAACTACCCATTCAACCACATTCACTTTCTGTCTTCACTGAATATTTAAGTAGGCCAAAAGTTGTTACGAATGTCTAAGGCACCACTGACAGCAAGTTGCAGGGCTACTGGAAAGACAGACATTGAAATGAACAGAGGGAAAGACCTGGAAGAAAAAAAAACTGAACATAATAGAAAAGAAAGGTGTCTCATTTCAGTGAGAATGCGAGGAATGCTCTCTGAATAAGCAGCTTATTGTCACTCAGGAGTCAGGAGAGAGGTTGGCTTTCAAAGAAAAGAAGGAACAGGACAACATCAAAGACCAAAGCGCATGACTAGTTAAGATAGACTTCATTCTTCATCAATAAGTCTACCTGTTCCTGAGATGTGACCCTGCAGTGCACAGATAAAGAGAACCAAACTGTCATTTTTTGGGGGGAGAAGTAAGACTGCTGGCACCGAAATCTTGCCCTACGCCTGACTCACTGTCAGTCAAATAGCTTGTTGATTTGTGTCAATCAGCTTGTCAAATTTGTGTCTGACAGTCAGCCACTTTAAATAGATTGTCACTCAGCTTGAGTTTGTTATACTGTCGGCCAGTCTCACCTTGATGTCTTTGCCAAAGAGGTTGGCATAAAAACATAGCCAGTGTCTGGAAATGTAGAGCCGGCCTTGAAGGAGGATGTCTCTGAGAAGAGCACAGGAGTACACTGAGAACAAAAGAGACAAAAACAAAAAGAAGCATTTTTCCCTTATTCTTTTGACAGCAAACACCTGGATATGAAAAACTGCACAGGCTAGGTCAAACATCAGTGCTGCCTACAACAGCATAGCTCATCATTTTTCACATCATTCATCATTTCATTTCAGTAGCTTCCACAAAGTTACTGCTACCACCTGGGAATCCAGTAAGTTGAACCATGCTAACACACACGTTAATATCCTCAGATCAAATAATCCCGAGATCTCACAGTTCCAGTTGGTAAAATTGTATAAAATGACTAAAAAAAAGTGAGGATCAGCAGAAACAACAACCACTGCTTATTTTTGCTGGGGTTCGACTGACATCAGCTTTTGCAGGCCAGTTTGGGTACAGACATTTTTGTATTCAAGCTGCTGATAGCTGATATTTTGTGCAAATGTCTTACACAATTGGATCTTTTTAATTGTCATGGATTTTTTTTTTCAGCGTTTCCACCTGAAATGTGGTGTTGTCAGGGTGAAAAGCCTCTGAAACAGCATGAGACACTATAACACTCTGCAGAGAGCCAATATTAGCCTTTTAAATTACAGCTGAATAAAAGGAAAGGAAAACCGTGGGGTACATTGGAGTTTTACATCAAAATGTGATCTACCAAAAATATGTCTAAACAATTAAATAAATCAATTGTAACAAAAACAGGCCATTTCATTAGAGGCTTTACAGACTACTTTAACATACTGGTAGTCAGGCGGAGACATATCAGCAGAGGATGACATGACCGGCAGACACCTGATATCTACTAAAAGGCCAAACCCCTATCAGTTTAACTGTCACATTTGGAGACAGCATGCAAACATGAATGGATCGCAATTAAAAATGGGCTGAAATGGTTAGAAAAAAGAGACAATCACAAGAAGATCACAGATGAATAACGGTGAATTATACAAGATGTCAAAGCATATTACCAAACTGATTTAAAAAAAACATGATTCCGACAGTTTGCTCCGGGTATTAAGGACAGTACCTTTCATGAGGATCTCATCCTTGGGCACGCACTGGAAGAGTTTGTGGTATTGGGAGTTGTACTTGCTGACAGTCTGTGCAGAGGGACAGGGCAGAGTCATGAGCAGCTCCTTGGCTGAGCGGCCTGCCTGCACGGCCCCAGCAGCACCACCAACACCACCAGCGCCTCCGGCTCGGCGTGCCGCAGACACCACCCTCTCCCTCAGAGGACGCGAGCTCGGCACCAGGCTCAGCACGCTGGCACCGTATACACACACACACTCGCGCACATCCAAGGCCTGGAGCAAGCCGCTGCAAGACACACACTGTTCCCCTGGTGCCAGTCAGTGGAGGACGCACAGGGCCAGGACGGAGGACTGCCTCCACACAGTCTACTTACTCTAGTCTACCTACATGTGCTGTACACACACCACACAAACACACACACACACGCCGACAGAGCTACTGCACCTGAGGCTCTTTCTAAACTAAAGACTTACAAGCTTCTCTTTCTCGCTATGAAACACACACAGACACGTTCAAGGACTCTACTATTGCAATGCTGCACCCAGCTGACTCTCTCTCTCTCTCTCTCTCTCTCTTTCCCTCATGCACGCACACACTGCCCTTCATACTGTTCTGAGAACACACACATAATCTAAGCCTCTCTCTCTCTTCCTTTCTCTTATTCTCTCTTCTTTCACCTTCTCTCTCTGTCAAAGTTTCTCGTCCTATCTCTCTCCTGGACGTGGCAGCAGTCTGTGACACCTAAAATCCTCCCAGTTCAGACAAAAATCAGAGCATTTTTTTCCTTCCGTACTCTGCGTCTCAGGCTCCCTCAACACATAAGGAGTCTCATTCATTCCCCGCTCTCCTCTCTCACAGCTCTAACTCTCCTCTCACTCCGCCTCTGTCACCACACACTCTCTTTCTCTCTCCCCCGCTCTCTCTTTTTTCTTTCCCTCTCCTCTATCTTTCGTTTGGCTCGTGCCGGCTCAGTTTGCTGTTGTGTGAATTGTGAAGATCCCCTTGTCTGCATCTCCTGTCTTTGTCATGCTATTAATAGCCCATGCTGGAGCAGCTCCTGTCATAACAGTACAGTGGGTTGCAGTACTCCAGGGAGAGAGGCAGTTTGGAGTAAATGCTTAACCTCTTTAGCCCAGTGTGCAATCGGTTATTCAGTAATTTTATAGGTGCAATGATATTAAATGTTTTTTTTAACGGGGCCTAAACTTGTGGTAAATGTGGGTTTGTGTAAATGTGACGTTTTACAGCTCATGCCTCTTTAGCTGAAACTAGCAGCAGTGTGAATCTAAGACAAAAATGGTATGGTATGGTGGAGTATTACACTGTATTGAATTTTTTCATATCCTATCATGCCGTTTAGTACTGTACCGTATCATATAATATCATGTCATACTGTAACGTTTATTGTATCGGTTTGGCCTGCACTGCATTGCATTGCATTGCATCATATTGTGACACACATCCAATAATGATGTGTGGCAAAAGTCAAGGCTGAGATATTTATTGCTATAATTTGCAGGACACTGGCCAAGAAATCACTTCCAATCACAGATGAAACATATTGGAATTAAGGCTAGGTAATATACTGATATCATATCAATGTCATGATATGAGACTAAATATTGTCTGGGATTTTGAATATCATAGTATTGTGATATGGCATCGTGATGTAAGTGCTGTTTTGCCCTAGTTTTAACTTATCAGACTGTTCTTGCTGTTTATTATCAGCCTTTACACCTGCTTGGCCATCATATCAACATTATGATCATGGTTGTCTCTCAGCAATGTCTTGTGTGTAAATATGAAAGCTCCAATTGTCAAATGTGAAAAATCATCATATTCTGATCAAAGATATTGTTCATATCATCCATCCCTAATTGGAATTGGCTAGAATATGCATAAAATGAAGAGATGTAAGGCAATTAGATGATGTAATTCAAATGGGTAAATTATTCATGAAAATAAGTGCCACTTTTCTTCTTCAGAGTGAGGCATTTTGTTAGCGGAGGATTAAATAACAATGAGACAGAATAGAGATGACAATTACTGCAACCCACTTTTATTGCCAACAGTGTTTCAGGCTCAAAGGCTCTTTGTCTCTTTGAAGACAGCATCTGGACTTGTGTTTTGTTATCATTTGTTGGCTTAATATCATTAGAAAATGAAATGTGATGATCATGAAAGGATGTATAGCACCTCTAAGACTCCCTGCTGCTTTGTAATCAAAGTGATTTCTTAAATAGATTAGATACATACAGATAACTGAGCTAGAGAAATCTCATACTGGAGCAGACACAACATGAGAGGTAGACTATTTGATTATTTTTTGATGCCTACACTAATTAGTGTGCTTCAGCTAACATATGATTTATTAGCAAAATGTAAACATGTATACTGTATATACATAAATCAATTAAATTAAAGATTGCGTCACATACATAGCCACTTCTTGTCCACTTTGGTATGCAATCATTATGAAACAGAGGCCTGTTATGTGTAAGACGTTTGTTGACATCTGTGCTTCTTTCAAATATTTACTCTATCCATCTGAAAGTGAAAAAAATGTCTCGGAGCCGAAGAATCACAAAATAAATATATGCCTGACTGGGCGAGCAGTGTTTTAACAGGGCATACCACTGCCATTATGGATGGAGCCTTTAGCTAAACATGAATACAGCTGCAGCTGCAAATGACAGGTTGGGTTTGCTCCAATTCCAGACACAGTAACACAGTAACAATTAGGAAGGACGGAGGAGCTAAACTCACCGAACCCCGGTAGCATTTTTTCACATCTTCATAGGACAGGTCCTCAATCAGATGAAACCTGCAATGAGAACAAAAGCATGGTTACAACCGTGTTATTATTGTCATCACACTGCTCAGCATGTCGTTAAGACACAGCAGGACAGACAAAGCGATTGTTGGAAATTATACAGAAATACAGTTTACCACTATAAACTATAAATAAATGTAAGTATTTTCTCCAAAGCTTCCACAGATATTATGTATACATATAGTTTCCAGGTATTTGAAATCAGCTGGTCATAACAGGGTTACACATGTCAAGTGCACCCATGCGCACACATATTTGTGTCATGTAGACAAAACACGTGCTCTGAAGGTTTAACGGTTCAATAAACCCGCGGTTCAGTTTGTATCAAGGTGTTTGGGTTACAATTTCAGTTTTGGTTCGGTTTGTTTTGTTCATCAGGGAGAGAAAAAAAAAAACACTAACATTTCTAATGTTCTCTGTATTTTGTCTTTTTCACTCAGAGATTCAGGATAACAATATGAAATCAACAAATACTCTTGAAAGGCAAAAGTCTACTAAGACTAAAACATAAAAATAACATCAGTATGTTCATTAATTCATCAGCTAAGTGTGTGATTAGATGTGTCTCATACAGTGGATGAACATTGCACTTTGTAGGGTGATTTGTGCATTGAATGTTTTTTTTTTATGGTTTGGCTTTACAACCCTAATGTGCAAGCATATCACACAACAGTTATGTTATAAAATATATATCTCCCACACTCCAAAATTATATATTTGCTAAAGCATGTTAATATGAAACATTCATGGACACTAACACTTTCCAGAGGTCGGAAGCCTGTTCATTTGACTGTAAAAATGAGATTCTTATATAAAGAGAAACAACAGCACTACGGTCATGCAGGCACATTTGAAGGTGGCTTTATGCTTTCATCCGGCCTGAGGAAAGCATAAACTGTCCTTGGCAGCATGACAAATGGCGCTTGTGTTTGAGTGTGTGTGTGCATTCATGGCTGTGATTTTAGGGAAAATCACGCCTCGGTCAAAGCTTCCACATGAGGAGTTCAGCATCACTGGAAGTAGATCTAGGATTTCACTACGGAAAAAAAATTATAAGAAAAACATTTAGTTGTTTAAATACTAATAGTGACCATGCCAGGAGATAATCCCTCTTGCTCATTTTGCAGCCAGAACACATGAACACACACCGACACACACACATATTCAGCTTGGCACACATTCATACACACACAACGTACATCAGTGGCATCAGGAGCCTCAGGGGGACTCGTCATTGCACTGCGGCAGATGTCACAGCATGATTCTCTTATCTATTGCTCATGCAGAGAGAGAATCTCCCAGCAGATTAAAATACAGTAAAACCAGCCCTTAAAGCAGAATATAGCTGTTATTTATTGTTAGAGTCCATTTGCTTCTGTCTACATCTAATTTACATTTCCCCCCGTCTTTATACAATGCATGCCATATAAAATTCTTATTTTTTTCCCCAACATCTACTTGTTTTTCAGTGTTTTTAAAATACAAACTTCACGGTATCGAAATCTATCTGGAAATTAACTGCTGCTTCAAATGAGTACCGCAGGTAAGATGTGACAATGAAGTTAAGGCAACGTGTTTTCGCGGGGATTATATCCTTGGAGGAGGCTTTCATTTCTCGCTGTGGGTGTCAGCTGATTGACATTAAGCAGAGCATAACGTAACACACACACACTGATATGAAAACACTCAACTCAAGAACAATGAAATAATGATAAAACTGAAACACCTTAATGTTTGCGGTGAGGGATAATCTAGCTCGGGAAGTTTTCAAGCCTGTGGATGTGGTTTTTCGTACTGTACAGGAATGCATGGCAGCAGATGGCTTCTTCAGAGCTCACACCAGCGGGAATAATTAAATTATCCTTTAAATACACCACTGAAACACAGGCAAGGTGTCCCGACCCCGAGACAACCGAGATAACGTCCTCAATAATGACAAAAGAACACTAACGCTGTACGCAGGATCTTAAAAATCCTGTAATTCAATTTTGTTAGAGCTTTGAAACTACATCTGTGCATGGCCAAATAAAGTCAAGAGAGACAAGAGAGTGTATTTACCAAGAGATCCTGTTTGCTATAGTTTCTTGTCATACAATATTAAAAAAAAATCAACTGTGCAACAATGTTGTGCTCTGCTGTGAGTCGGCAAGGACGCCGTGACATCACAACACAACAACACCACATTTGTATTCTGCTGGGAGAGTGTCCTCTATACAGCAAGGTGCCATTATGTTAACATACCCCTGACTCACCAGCTTTTTTTTTTTTTTCCCAGTTTCATAAAAATGTAACAGTGATGCAACAGTCGTGTCACAAGAGTGTGGGCATTAAAGTGGGAAACACTAACCGCTAGATGTAGCAGCTGATCCTGTTGGGGAAAAGCAAGCCCAAGCAGGTCTAAGTGGTCAAAATGAAAATAATAAAATCAAAATAGTCATGAAAAATTATGTTGTTATCAATTTAAATCACTATCTTCTAACATATGCAAAACCACAGGTTAAAAATAGGGCTGCAACTAATGATGAATTTTATTTTCAATTGACATATCAATTGTATTTCCCATAATGTGATTATTAACTTGAACTATGAAAAATAATGACCAGTGTTCATTAGAAGTTAGCAGATCCCAAAGTGATGCCTGCCAAATTGCAGCCCTAGTCTGACCATGAGCTGAAAAATACAGAGCATTAATTTTATACTGAGAGAAAAATAAGTAAATCCTAGCATCAGTGATTTTAGTGAGGCTGTGATCAGCAAAAATGTTGGCTTTTTTACTCGATAAATGACTAAAACAATCAACTATCAAAATTATAATCAATTATCTTTCTGTCGATTGAGTAATCATTTAGTGACTCATCATTTCAGCACCAGTTAAATAATCAAACTGATGTTCACTGCACTGAGTGAATATAAAGTACAGTGAAACTATGATTTTTTAATTTTATTCCCTGATTTGTGTCAGACATCCTTTTGTGACATATTTTAATTTGTTTTTACTCGTTTGAATGATTAATTTAGTCAACAGATTTTTAAAAATCATAATATGGCTTAATCAATGATAATATTGCTACCCAGCCATATGTCCAACTGTGTAGTGTGATGTTAAAAGGGTGTTAGAGAAAAGTGGAAACATGAAGATGAGAGTGGCAGCCATGATAAAGACTGAGAGAGAGGAAGAGAGAGAGAGAGAGAGAGAGAAAGAGAGAGAGAAAGGCTAATTAAAAGACAAGACTAGAAATAGACAGGAGCAGAGTGACAGAAATGGCCAGAAGCTACATTTGTCTATTTCTGTCACAATGCATGAACAGAAACAAGTCTTTTAACCTACAGTATGTTTAAGTACTTTTTTGTACTATATACATACAACATGCAGAGGTTCTCACATGAAAGCATTTATCCAAGCAAACAGTAATGTGAAACAGACTTGCATATTTCTTACTGTTACTACCAGATGGACCCTATTCTCTTTTTACTTTATTTAGCTGGGATTTTTCAACTTTTTCAAGAGACTATTATAAAGTACTAAGATCAGTAAAATGCTCCTTGTCTCCAGGGATAGCTGTTATACACAACAAGCAAAATAAAACTCTGCCTGCTATTTGAAATTTCCCATGAGTGTCAGCTACATTTACAACGAATGCCAAGCTGTGAAATAGACTACTGGCAGTACTTATGTCAATTAATTACCTGAAAAAAAAACCCCAAAACAAAACAAAAACAAAACCCAAATAAATACATTTTTAAGAAGTCTCAAATATGATTATTTGGGCCTGGTGGTGTTGCTCTTAAATGGGAGAGTTAGTATACATACAGATAAAGATGTACACACACACACACACACAAAGAGAGACAGAGAGAGAGATGACGGAGGGCTTCAGGCTGGAAAAAAGACTGGAACAGGGTTAAGTGTCAGAGAGTTGAGGGTTTGACAGATGCTGTGACATCCTGCTGTGTGTGTGTGTGTGTATGTGTGTGTGTGTGTGTGTGTGCAGGATGAGGCAGTTGTTTACAGCAGAGCAGCACAGCTGTGACACGAGCAGCCCTGCCAGCTCTCCTGGCTCTGGCGGAGGCATTAAAGAGACTTAACACCCACTTTACATTCTGCATTATCTTGAAAACAGCGAGCTAAACGGCAGTGACAAAATCCGCCTTGCGCTGTTTTCATGCTTCTTCCTCTATTACCAAATGGGAAACCAGTTGCCTTCCTGCAGCAATACCAAACAGCTCTGCAACAAATAGTCCATAAAATAAGCCTCCATACAATAAGTGTGACATTAAAAAGGACGAGCTAAACATGAGAGGCTGCAAAGCTTATCCACAAATGAAAAATGAAACATAGGTATATCTTGTATTCCTCTAACAGGAAAATCATGTCACCTACTCTTCTGGATATCTTAACATCTAGAGGCCTTAGGGCATAGTGTTTCCCACACAACACAACTCCTGTCCAAGTAGTTTGCATTCACGTGCTTATGGTTGGAAAACTGGAAAGTCCAAAGTTAAAATGGTGTGAATCAAGCTCACGACAGTCTAGCTAGGAGGCAATCTTAGGCTCTAGTCCTGTAAATACTATGGGAAACCAAATGTTGCAGCTTGAGCATTAACAAGGAATATACATGTCTTTTAAATATGTCCAAGTGGTTCACTTTTGGTGTGTTTGCATGAAATTATCTCTTTGCTGTGTTGGAAAGAGCAATTATGTCGCAAGTTGGGTGATTCATGCTACATCTCGAATTCTGATTTCTCCAACTAGGACCCCCGACATAGGAGAGCATTCAGGTGTTAGGCCTACTTCGAATAAATCCAACGGCAAATGAATGCAGGATAGGATAGTTACATATTTAGGCAATCTGTACCTTTCCACCCTCAAAGCATATGAATTCAGGGCAGACAGAAACAGCTTGCTGATTTCTTGGCAGGATAAAGCTCCCAGTTCCCTGTTTGCTCCCCAGGGCTGTGGAATATGCCAGGTATCTGTGTCATTGTTTTTGGAAAGAGCTGTTTCTGCTGAGTTTCCAACAATGCAAATTTTCCTGGTGCATCGTACTGGAATAATGATCAGCAAGACCACCACAGACTGGAAACCTCACCAAAACACACAGAAACTATCTAGATGGACACACTGCCCTAGGAGTCTGTGAGAGATCATCTTGTTTGTATTTCAAATGAAATGTTCCTTTAAAACACAGAATCCCTTAACGATTTAAATGAGTAAATGAATTAAATTGAACAGAATGGCACAATAATGCGTAACCCAACTTAACTGCCACGTGATCAACAGGTCAACAGGGTTTAAACAGAAAGGAGAAGAAGGAGAAGAATGTGTCACAGATGTGCCCAAAATACCTTCTGTGTTGCATTTTCTATATTTCATTATGTGAATCAGCTTATCCTAGATGCTTTGTTATCTCATTATAATCATAACCCTAGAAAAGCTCTGCTGTTACCTTGTGAGTGTGTTAGGAACAATGAGGCTGCTTGTCTGTGTGCACTGCTCTTCCTGCCTGTTGGATGTTGCCTATAAATAGGCTCCACAGTGGCTCTGCACTCCCAGGTGGAGAGAAGAGAGTGATTATTAAAAACACAGGCAGCTCTACGGGGACTGACTCACTCTCTAGTCTTCTCTCTCACTCTCCATCTGTCTCTCTGCTGCACAGGATCCAGGTCTTAATCAATGCTGCTTATATCTAGGTGAGTGAAAGTGGTGAACTGCTACAGACAATTACCGTCGGGGCTTTAGGATGCTCCACAGCTTGGTGTCTAAGTAAAGCATCATTCAAAAAGGGTCGTGGTGAAATGACACCGACAGGCAGTTGTCTGAGATATCATAGCCTCGAAAACCTGTCATGGCCTTCCAGGAACTAACACCACTGTTATGTAGAGCGGTGTGCTGGCACAAGCAAATACATTTTCAGTACAGAGGTGCGAAAAATTCCAAATATTAAGAAATGATCTTATATAATGAGAGGATGGCAGCTCCTGAGAATGAACTGTAACAGTTTCTTCAACTCATGGATGCTCTTCATTTTTGTTTAAAAGACAAAGATTAAAACAAGATATAGGCTTGACACATTTTATCATCTTGTCTTCATCAAAATCCTCTAAATGCCATGACACACCAAGTCGACGGTTGGCCGTCGGCCAATATTTGGCCATCAGTGAGCGTCTGTGGCTCTAGTTTTTGTGGTGTGTCCGGCACCGTTGGCACTAGTTGGATGCCGAGAGATCCCGCTGATTGGCTGTTCAGCTTAGCAAATCAGGTCAGCGGGAGAGAAAATAATTGTTTTTCAGCTCTACCTCTTATTTTCTTCTTACACAACCAAAAGACCAGAGGCTATCAACAGCAGTCTCAACTGCAGCTTCTGATTCAGATATATTCTTGATTAGGAGTAGCTATATTACAAAATTGTCTGTGGCAGGTGAGAGGAGTATGAAAATGGTAAGCAAATGGTGCTTTTTAACAGTTTATATATCTGCATTCCTGGGTCCTCTAGTTTCCCTTTTTTGAATGAAGAATATAGACTACTGCCACCTGCTGGTATGGAGACTTATTGCCTCTCATGCAGGCGCACAGTGTATGTGCTAGTTGGCCGCTGACTGGTTGTCTTTGCGGTGTATTTAAGTGCAACTTTTTGACTTCAATACTGGCCACATGAGGCAATGAGTACCTGCTTTAAAAAAGAAGGTGACAGCTTTACATGAGCAGAAGTTCTTGACCATATATTTCATGTCCAGGTTAACCAGTGTCACAATTTTCCAACTCAGCTGAGACACAAGATTTTCTCAGATATTCCGCACAGCCAGATGGTGATTTGTTGGTAATTTATCATATTGCATAAGTCAAAGTTAAATAGAGGTTAGGACAGCCTACCTAAAATGTGGAGCATGTTCTGTATCATTGCAGGTGGTAAATAACTGGAGCTGAACTAAATCATTGCCTGGGTCCAGAATATGGGACTGAAATGCTTGGTGCTATTAACACTGGGCTCAAGTCCTGGACGATAGCAGGATTTTAGATCAGTGTAAAAGCAGTACAGAAAAACAGCCTCGCATTTGGCTTGATGTTATCTAATGGACTTTGAAAAGGTTTCATAAGCTTGAGAGATCGGAGAGGTTTGTCCACCCATACAGTAACCTTGTAATCCTTGAACTTAAGTGAAAACATGAAAATCACCAAAATTAGATTTGCAAGGTTTTCTTGCCACAACGGTGATGAGCACTCTGAAAACTGGTGGACTAAGGAGCAAATCATGTACTTGTGACGTTGTGCGAGTCCCACTTGTAAGCTACAGTATGATTCATGTCTTCCCCTTATCCTCTCTCCATTGTTTTTCCTGTCCAATCGCTCTCAACTGTCCTGCCCAATAACACATAAATAACCCAAACTCTAAGCTGAAAAAGAAAAATTGCCTGCCCTGACCATCATTTTACAAGCTGTGGTTTGGAAATAAAACCAGACCTGCTTCATGTCAGAAAAGGAAAATGTTACTGGGCCTGGGGTGCTGGGGTGTGTATATGTGTGTGTGTGTGTGCACATGCGCATTCGTCCATGTGTCTTAGTGCCCTTGGCTGTGAGGCTGAATAGTGGAGCTAATTACAAGCTGAAAGAATCCTAAATGGAGTCCTAAATTAGACAGCGAACACCTCCCTTCGGTGGCTAGCATAGCAGCGGACTCCCAGTCAATAATTTAGTTGGAGAAAAAGGAAATGGGAGTGGGAGCACTGAGACAGGCGGATGGGTTCACCGCGTGTTCATTTGCCCTCCAGGTAGTCATAGGGAGAGAGAGGAGCGATGCGGGAATTACAAGGTATCGTCAAACTGTCAAATCAAAGCATCCAGCTAAAAGACTGATCTTTGTCTTATAAAGGCTGCCCTGTTTTATCAAGGAAGAAGAAAACAACAGGTTGGGGTTCTTATTTATAAAGGAGCATTTTAAAGGCACAGTAAACCCAAAACCGAAAATTCAGTCATTTACTCAGCCTCATGTTAGTCAAAACTCCACTCCACAAGTCCATAACACCACCAAATACACTGCGTCTAGCTCATGTTGCTCCACATCAGCCTTTTGCAATCATAAGTTAACTAAGTTACAACTTCAGACAGCATTTCTTCAAAACAGCTCGTGCAGCAGAGACTGAGTGATGTGCTGTCATCCTCCAGTGGCACTTGCTAGGCTGCACTGTCATTGTCCCATCACTGTCAGTGATGAAAATACATCAGATAAATGGGTAAATGATCTTCCATCAACTACCACAAAACATCAGTTAAAAATCGAGTCAAGCGGCAAGCAGTTGTGCAGCAAGAAATCTGACCTATTTTAATCCCTCACTTTTTTTGACAGATTATATAAACCTCTCAAGTGTTTTACTCAGGTTTTAGGGTCCTTGATTGACAAAGATGACGCAAGTTTCGTTAGTCTTGCTTTTTGTACTGCCTGGCTGTAAGCAGCGACCAGCAGGGCTTCACTGATCAATTTCTCTATGAGCCATTAATGGTCTGCAGCGTTTCATGTCACATTTTAGTATCTGCTCAGCGTGCCTGGAACCTCAGCGCAGGTGGTTCCAAAAACGGTATCCGGTACCAGATGCTATCCCAAACTTACTACTTACATACTATGTAATGGAAAAGGGGCATTAGTATCCCCCTGCTGGACCGATCAGGTTCTAGGAGCTTTACCTGGAACCGTGTCGTTGCTAATTCCAGACCAGTGAAACAGCCTTCACAGCACGGCACATCTCGCTAACCTCATACAGCTAAAACGGGCCATTTGGTTGCTGTGTATTTGGTGGCCATATGAACTTCAGTTGAGTTTGAACTAACATGGGGGTGATTGGATAATGACTGGAATTTTCATTTTGGGGGTGAATAATCCCTTTAATTTAAGAAACCACACACTCCGTACTCATAAATTATGAGGTGCAGCACTTTTCTCGGCAAAAAAGGCGGGTGACATACAAGATTAGAATATTGCTAGTACCAGCAGACGTGTGTTTGGGTGACTGGTGCTGGGAATGGTTTGAGGTCTGAGGTGAAGCACTTTCTACTTACAGGGCAGTGTACGGTCAAGCCTGACGTGTACATAAGTCAGTCAAGGCCCTCCCATTCATTGAGACTGCTAACACATACCATGCTTCACTGCTAAATCCCATCCTAGAACAGATTTCCTGGGATTATAGTGCCACCACGTCAAATCCTTCTTATCTAACACACACAGTCTCTCAGTCCCCGTCCCACAAACACACAGATACATATACACACACATACAGGCGGAAAATTCATTATGATGGATTAGAAGCTCTTACTAAAGGTGCAGCAGCATTCTGTAAAACTACAGCTATTTACATTTTCCATATGTAGTTATCCCCAGTATATTAAGGCAAAGAAAGTTATATATATCTCTGTTTGCAGTGTCTTTGTGTGCATGTATGTGTGTGTGTGTGGATGTATGTGTGGATGTGTGTGTGTGTGTGACCATTGTTTAACATCAAATACAGCTGGAATAAAAGCTCAGAATAAGTGCTGTATAAACAAATCTCCTGGGGCTCTAACTCATGACCGTGCACAGGATACAGATGGTGTACATGCTTGAGAGACGGAGAAAGAAAAAGCATAGACAGATGTGTGTGCTTCTTCTACATAGAGCAAGTGTGTGTATGTGTGTGTGTGTGTGTGTGTGTGTGTGTGTGACTTGCCTGAAGTGGCCATGTGTGTCGTCGTCCTTAGAGGGGTCCAGGTCCTGCGCTGAGACCAGACCAGTCTCCTCGATCTGCTCCTGCTGCTCAGTCATGGTCCGGGCCCTGAATACACAAACACACAGTCGAAACCAGGCCCCTCTCCATGGGACATTTATGTACACACACAAAAATGTTGTTGTTTTTTCCCCCCAGATCTGGCTTCAAAGAGAGCGGCAAACAAGTGGACTGCGGCTTCGGCATCAACACAGTGGACTGAAGCTGCATTCAAAGCCTGTGCCTGCCTGTTTATGCTTCTTCAGATGTTTTTGTTCAGCGACACAAGCAGCGCTAAGTCTCTCGAAAGCAAGATGTAGGAAGCCATTTTTTTTTTAACTTGTCTGTGTTTGCTCTCACCCAGACATCTACAAAGGAACAGAGCACCTCAAGAGGTTATGCAGATGGCTGAACTGGGGTTCAGCTCAGTGCTCACATAATAAAATACACATCCATGTCAAGAGGAGAATACTAGTGTCATTTATAGTGGCTGACCGATGTGGGCTTTCTGCAGATATTTTCTGTGTATCATGAGCGCAGATATCGGTCTATGCAGATTACCTCAAAATGCCAGTTATCACCCCGATTATTCAGCCGAGCGATTAATCATTCAATCTCTAGTCACTTAGAGTCACAGCCAAATTCTCTGGTCTGCATGTTTACACTTCCCACGTTCAGTTCAGTTTATATCAGATCTTGATTGTGCCACAAAAGGAAATTTGTTTTGCAGCCGCGCAAAGGTAAAAACAGTAAAACACACAACTAAACATAGTACAAATACAATATAATAAGGCTCCACATGATAAGCAGATGTAACTGTCGATTAACTACAGTGCACGTTGGGCATTTTATGTCATGCTGTATGAATATATATACTATTTATTTATTTTAACATTTATTCATTTTTTATTTCTAAAAACCAAACTTCACAGTGACAAACCCCTGTCCTGCATAACAAAGACACTCAATGAATGAAAAGACATGGATGTGACGGCGACGTGTTTGCTTGATAAGGCGCCTCATGCTTCGACTCAGGCACAACGAAATCATGACGGAAGATGTTTTTCATACTGTACAAACTGAATGGCAGCCTTTGAGGGGAGGAAAACAAGCCACACACACACACACACACACACACATACACCTGCCCCGTGCCATGTTCTCCTCTGGGAAAGGGGAAGTAGTTGCCAGCTGCCTGCCAAGTATAATTACAGGTATTGATGGAAATGGGCTCCTGCATGCACAGTTTCCTATGTGTTATCTCTAATTGGCCAGAAACAACAACAACACATGAGCTGCTCAAACAATAGGCTTTTCCTGCTTCTAGAAGTTAAATCTAATTGCTTATCTGTGATCAAAGATGGGAGCACAGGGGGTCAGCGACCTGCTGTAATTGGTGGAGATAAAGTTTGTTGGATCTTCCTGCCTAAAGGTTGAGGTTAGGGGTCACAGAACTTAGATCTAGATCCTGGATCTTTTTTTTTTACAGCTCTCTGTGGCCTGAGGACAAAATGGAGCTTTGTGCGAGCAGCCATGGAGTGACTCAAAAGAACCGATTGTTCAAAAGGGGAGGGTGCAGTTGTGCTCAGCTGTTCTTTAGAAGGAAAAGAGTGGTGGATTGTAACCACAAAACATCACAAAACTGACCTGCTCAGCCTCAGAGGTGCTTTAATCAGGTTCTGCCTCCTTAAAATCTTAACTACAAACACATAAGACATTACCAAATTAATCCATGATACATTTGTGCCAATCTGAGCTTTTCCAGACTAAAACTTAAAATCCTTCAGAGCCAAAGTGATCTTACATCATGTTGTCTTAATCTGAGGGCACAGGGAACAGTTGATACTCAGGTATTATCAAACACATCCACCATTAGTTGACATCCCATGTATTTTGACACTGGATGACTATTTGGTTACCTCATCCACAAAACATTTCTTTGCAGCGTGAAGATCTTATGAAACACACAGACAGCGATAGAAATGGCTCTGGAATAAACACTGTCATTACGTCAATGTGAAAATGAACCAAAGCCATGGCTGATATTGTGAGACGAATTCTGAGGAAAAACGGGTTTGACCATCTCAAGATGTTTCACAGCCGTCTGTGGATTTGGGTACCTGGGTTCCTTGAAGGAATACTCAAATGTTTGGGGCAAAATACCCTTTTTTCTGACTCATTCAGACTGAGACAAATGTTTGATAGCATATTCACCTCTGTGCGTCCAGTGGTTCGGTTCCTATCATTTTGTGTTAGCTTAGCATAAAGACCTGAAGTCTATGGGAGTCATTAGCCTAGCTCTGTCAAAGAGAAAATAATTTATAAACCTTAAAGCAACTCCAAAGCTGTTTTATTTAGACAATGTATCGTGTGTATTTGAAATGCATATGAACAAGTAATTTTAGGAGAAGTTAATTTGTGCCGGATCTTTCCATACCTTTAGCGGTTTCACTGACGTAAATATAAATGTGTGTATGAAAGATTTTTTATTTATCCCAAGATGTGTATTTCAAATACACACGACACACTGTAAATAATACAGATCTGGAGATGCATATTGATGAAGCAAGGCTAATGACTCCCATAAACTTCAAGTCTTTATGCTAAGCTAACAGGAAAAGCTACCCATAGAAACTGAACCAGTGTTCATTTAGAGGTGAAAATGGTATCGAACATCTTGTCTCAGTCTGGGTAAGTCAGAAAAAAAGGCTACTGTGCCTAAAACGTTGGAGTGTTCCTTTAAACAAAAGATTAAAAGCAATCCAAAAATAAACAATGATTGCTGTCTCAGCTACACCCCAATCTGTGATTTGTTATGACAGCCTCTCCATCATCCCGCTGCACTGAACTGTGTGTCAGCATCTGTGCTCCAGTAACACACGTACTCAGACGTGTCTCTGAACTGTCAGCTTGTGGATGGCAGAGAGAGAATAACTTTGAGCCAAAGAGGGAGAGGAAGCGGAGCTATGCTTCACTTGTAAAGCTTTGCTGTGTAACACCAAATGACATGCTACTCTTTGTCACGGCCGCACAAATGCGCAACCCATGTCGACTGACGCTCTCTCCAGGAAGACGTCTGAGCATCGCTAATGGGCCGCTCAAAGAACTCCAAAGGCCGACTTCCAGTCCCACTCTACACTAGTGTCGAATCGATTAGTTACCGATCTGTTCCATGGGATGCGAAATGCTGTTCACACACGTCAGTTTGACCACTGAAAGGTTTGTGGGCCACCATAAACACAGCTTCACACTGTCAAACTAACCAACCAATCCCAAAATAAACATCACACATAACATTTCGGCCAAATTCTTCTCAGGATACACACATTTCAAACTGCTGGGATAGCAACCTTGTCCAGTTTTATTTGAATGTTTCTCTACCTTTCACATTGCAAACTCGTATTCAGACAGGTTTCAGACGTGATAACTTTGTTTGCCAGCACTAACAAGTAAACAGGACTGGCTACACCAAGAGAAATTGAACTGACCTCATGGCTCCTCAAGCCTCCCTCCTTCCCCTCCTCTACATCTGTCCTTTTCTGCGCTGTCCTTGATATGAATGATAATTGGCAGCCCTCTTCCCTTCTCTCTGTTTCTCGGCCGTCTTCGACTCACAAGACAAACATTGTGCGCTGTCACAAGGCATCTTCCAATCCAATTAACTGTAATCTCGTTAAGCTTGCTAGAACCTGGGACTGCTGTTAAAGGACCATTGCGCCGTTTCTGCCTGCGGTCTCTCTTTCCTTCTAGCTTTGTGCCATAAAGACGTTTAATTATTTATTTTTTTAAAGACGAATCAGAATTTGTCTTGCATGGACTAACTCCACGTCCCAACCTGTTGAGGCTAAACACATTACGCCTGTGTTATACATCTCCATCCCCGCCCCTCCCCTGTCCCTCTGTCAGAGATTAAAAGCATATCAGCAGTACTGCTGAAACAGCTAATCTATTACCTGATTAGAAACTTTATTATTGGTATTCACTTTATTATAATCATCATAATCAGTCAACTTATTTTATAATTTATCAAATAACTATATGAAACAATTACTAGTTACAGCTTCACAAATTTTATGATTTGCTTGCTTTTCTTCATTTTGTATCACTGAAAATGAACACTTATGGAGCTTTCTGGCTGCTGGTCTATCTATCTATCTTTCTGTCTATCTATATGTACATCTACAATTTAAAATATTGCTTTTAGATCCGTCAACTTGAGACAGGAATTTATGTTTAGCATGTTAAGACAAGATGATTTGTCGATTAACAGCAAAAATAATTGATAGATTAACTGATAATGGCAATAATTGTTAGTTGTTGCCGTAACACACACAGAAAAAGCCGCTGAAAGGGTAAGTTCGTCAACAAGCCCCCCCCCTCCCCCTCTCTTTCTCTGCCTCCCAGACA
>OMLB01017844.1:40223-58605 GCA_900302555.1 Myripristis jacobus
CACCTGCAAAGTCTCTGAGGTGCAGCTTTTTTCGGTCGCAGGTGCTCCTGTCTCACTTTACAACAGCATCAGCACAGACACAAATAGAAAAGTGCCCACTGGATTAAAACAGCTGCTGGGAGTTTGCATCGTGTCAGGCAGGGCCGCTTACAGCCAGCAGCTTCTGCAAAGACACGTGCAAATCAGTGGGCTAATAAATTATGAATAAGTCTTTTGTGTGTCTTTCAAAGTCAGTGACAGTTACTTTTACATATTCTATCAATTTGGCTGGCGTGCACTTTGGTGATTTTGAGCTTAAAGGGCACTTCCGCAACTTTCATGGACCCTTAGAAAACCGTAAGGAAGTGAACCCTGCAAGCGAGCAAGCGCAACTGCTTTGTTACTGGAAGAAGCGATGTGTGGTTGATTTGCATTGGGTCTGTGGAGGAAGAGCTCTAATTTGGCTGGCTCGCCTTGTCTTATTATTAGAGCGAGTGAGAGATGTGTGTCCCCTGGGGAGAAGTCCTATGAAACTTGAAGTTTCTCTCTGGTGAGTGGGTTCACAAATGACACACAGAATGAATCCAGCAAGGACACACACTATGCAAAAAAGTAAGAAATCCCAAATATCCTGTAATAAAAAAATAAGAACTGATGGCAGCCTATAACAGAAAACTTTGCTGTTTGCTGTGCACATTTTCAGCTAATATAAATAAATGTCAGTCTTTTTGCATTAGTAGGCATTATGTCGATTTTACCCGTTCGTGTTATTGTTGTTCAAACCAAAGTTCTGGGTTTCCTTTTAGTTTTGTTAGCACTATATTTGGTCTAATGATACTTCACAGGCACAAGTCGATGAAAACTACAACAAAACCACAGCCTTTGGACTCTGAGATACTGTATCAATACTGCCTGAGACCTCCTGATATAATCAGCACATTATACAAGCACCTGAAAACAGCCTTTGAGATAAGGACTTTTTTTCCCCACTAGGATCCAAGTCTTATGATTAACAAAAAGAAGATAAAGAAGTGTGATTTCTTGAATAATTAAAAAGTGCAAAATGTGAGCAAGTCAGTAAGACAGTAAGTGAGTAAGTAAATGGTTTGACAACATGAGATGAGCTGATGCTGACATCTTATCAGTGTTTATGGCATAAAGTGTGGTGTCATCAGCTGATATTTAGTGGGGGGTTTCATTGTATGTATGCAGTTAAAAAACAAAGTATCACACAGATTTCTCCCACATGAAGGCAGAAATGAGGATGGGGGAAAGGAGGAATGAATTATTTTCTTAACTATGCTGGATTTTTTGTTAGTGGTTGAAACTGTCTCATGACCAAAAAGACAGGAAAACTACATTTTTAAAAACAATATTCTGCCACGATATGACTAGTTAAGGCTAAGTTATCCATTTAAGATACTGTACACACTGAAAATCTTAGCTTGCAGTACAGGACAGTGTTAAAACAACGTTGGACATAATTAATTACAGTTACATTACCTTACTTCCTGACATATTCGTGTCTTTAAAACGACTACAAGTACATTTTGTCACCGAGGAGTAGTTTTGGGTGACAAAAAGTCAGTGTAACACTTGCCTTCTCTTCAATAGCGATGCCTGAACCCTCCAGCTTTTTCCCATCAACGGACAGGAGTTTCATTAAGCTAGCCGGAAAAAAACAGGTTTATACCGGAAGAATTAAGATTTTACATTCAAAATAAAAGCCTAGATGCTTCACCTCTGGGAAATAACAAACTAAAATGCATAGTATATCTAAAACCTTAAGGTCAAATGATATTGTGATGTAAAAATTGTGCTTTTGAGTTACTGCCACAGCGCGATTTCGTGGCTGTCTCATTATAAAAGCAACCACCCAATAAAATGTTCACAAAATGAGATCAGCAACAAAATGTGGAGTGCGTGAATGTGAACTTTTTAAAAAAAAAAAACCAACATAACAAAATTGACTCTCGTTAAGCCATGAAGCCCCATTTGAAGTGATTTTGTTGATATGATATGAAAAGATATTGTTTATATGCCACACTTGTACAATGACAAATGGACAGTTTGTTTGTCTGTTTGATAACCAAAAGTAAAAAAAAAAAAAGTCAGGAAAAACAGTCAAACAGCATGTATCAGTTAAAATAATTGAGTTAAACACAAAGCCCAAAGTGTGTAAAACCGTGAATTATGGTGATATTAAAATAATGTTTTAAAAAAATCTTAAAAATCTTAACTTATTTATAATGAATTGAAACCATTCTTTATTTTCACCGTGCAAGCCCATCAAGAACCTCCTGCTGGTTTCTCACTTTGAAAAACACTGAATTAGATGAGATTAGATAGACTTGTGCTCATTAATTTTGCCCAAACCACCCACATCTCGTTTTAAGTCACGACTACAAATCGTCTGTGCATTTTATTTTTTAAGTTGGGGGACCGGAAGTGCTGCTCTTATCCGGGGTGACTTGACGTTGCTCAGTTTCTCCTACCTGTGGCTCCTCAGTCTGCCGCCACTTTTCTCCTCTCCCCTGTCGCTCCGGAGCTTCACCAAAACCCCCAAGTGTCCATTGAGTTTGTCAGGCGAAGCTTCGTTTGTTTTCCCACGGAAAACACAAACTGACCAGCCGGTAGAAACGACTTAGGAAGTAGAGAGCCGTGTTTACCGTCCAGCCTCTTGACAAGTGCGTGTGACTGAGGAGAGGTGGGCTGAGCTTACCTAGAGCCCGGAGTGAGCCGCATGTTTCTGCTCCCCCAGGGGAGCAGAAGCAAGCAGAGGAAAGTCGTTGTGTTGATTCCCCCGACTGCCACGAATAATCGAATAACAGCGTTTAATTAGCAACTGTGCAGACTCTGTTTGCTGTTTCCCTCAAATACAGAAACCTTTTTTCCCACAGAGTGACCAGCTTCAGTAAAATGACAAAGATGCTGAGAAGATGTTTTTTTCCCCTCCTGTATTGGTATACCGTGTTTTTTAATCATCATATTATCATCATCATATCATAATCATCATATTATAATTTTTGGCAACAGATACTGCAAATGATTCACGATTTTGGTGGGAGTGCTGATATTTGCACCGTAACTTTCACTTTCACGGTGTGGACAGATCCTGACTGTTTTGTAATGACTGATTTATAGTCTGAATGGTGTTATGCCACGCCCATATTTTGAATTTGTAGCGCCCCATAGTGTTTGAGTTGAATGAAACTTTCAGGGTATGCGCTCAGGTACCGATGTGGACATATCCTGCAAGTTTTGTAATGATTGGCCAAACCGTTGTTGACTTTTGTCCATTTCTGTTCTAAGCCATGCCCCTTTTGAAGTTCATTGGTCAATATCTTTAAAACTAAATAAATTATCAGCAAGCTTGATGCAACTTTCGATAAGCTTGGGCCAGTGATGATCCATAGCAAATTTGGAAGCAATCCGACCTACAGTCCAGGAGGGGATGTCAAAAAAATGTGTTTTTCAAAAAATTCAAAATCAGATTTACGGCATAGGAGTTATGAATTTTTAAAGTTAAAAAAATTTCACCTTAAATTATTGTGTCCCCATGGGGCTCATTAGGCTCAAATATTTTGCGCAGGATTCGCACCCAACTTCCAACCAATGCAAAATTTCATGTCTCTAGCATTTACCATTTGACAGGAATTTGCAAAAACAGCCGTTGTACTGGTATCATAGGCTTGTACCTCTAAAAAGTGACTGTAAGATTACTATAACTGCTGTTTATGAGGGTCCCTCCTGCACAGAGTCCAAGCTGAGACATCGCAGGACAAGACCGCAGGCTGAGTCAAGAGTGCTTGGCACAGCAGACAGGACTTCTGTATGAATATACAACCTGGCCCCCCCAGGCACCGGAAGCACATGGATCTAAACACGACTGAGGCATCAGCCTGCAGCCCGTCTCCGAGGAGAGAGGCTGCTTTGTGAGGGCCGTGCTGGCATGCTTAGGCACTGACGTTACAGGAAGACACTGGATTAATCTGAGTCTATCAGCCTAACGAGGCTGTGGTATGCACAAGGAGCATTACATATTCTCTCTATGGAGTGACGTCAGAACCAGAAACAACATACACGTTCACTCACAGCTGACCGGCTGACTGATTTGACAAGCTCTCACTAAATTGAGTAATGTAAAAAATATCGTAATCATTTCCCAGTACATTTCTCCTTGCATGATTTTGAACCACTATTTTCTTCTGTGCTTTCCATGATGTCCAAGCTATAGGTGAGATTTGGCTGCAGCACTTTTTGCACAGTTCACATCTCAATTGTTTCTTCAACTTTCCAGTTTCTCTCCATCTGCAACCCCTCCTCTGTGACTGGTGCACATTTAATAAGGGAAAGCAATAAGGGATAATGGTTTTACCTGAATTCACCTCAAAAGCGGACTACATGAAAAGAGGAAGAGTTGCCCGAATTTTTATATGTTAAGTGTTCTCTCAGCGCGTGCTCAAGAAAAATTTGGCAGGCTGCTGCCAGGTGGTGTTTACTGACCTGGCTCTGGTGGCTGCTATCCTCTGGCTACAGGTACCATGGGGGTGGCGGTGATGGAAGAGCTGGCAGTATCTGTCCCGGCCTGGGGCCTCGTCGGCAGGCAGGGCCTCAGGGCTGGCTGCGTAGATAGTGCATCCCATGAACACCTCCTGGAAGTCAGCCCCTGTTTACCCTCAACGTCCTGGAGTGAGCACAGAAGAGCCTTCCTCAAGGTATCCTTCCACCGAACGCCCTGTCCTGATGCCAGCCAGCTGCTCTCTGGAAAAGCCATTGGCTCAGCACATTGCCGTCTTTAGCTCACCCCCCCTCCCCAATCCACCTCCTCCTCCTCCTCCCTGTGAGCCTCTCCTCTATCCAACCCCTCTGAACCTCCTCCCTTCTCCCAAGCTGAGAGCATAGAGGATAATCAGATTTCACATTTACACTCAACAAAATCATCCCAGGCGTAATCACCCTCAGTCACTGCTGTTGCATTATGTTAATGCACACAGAGAGCGCTCCCGGTTCAGGAGCATTACGGATAGTTAAAGAAGTCCTGACAGCCTGGCAGAAGGCTGGGGAGTGAGTGTCACAGCAGCAGCAGAAAAAAGTCAACGAAAGGTTTAACAATGTGTGTGCGTGAGTTCAGCGAGATGCCGTACAGAGTGGAATGTTGACAAATGGCTGGGCATAAAGCCTTAAACTACCGTTGGATTTGGTTCACCAAATGCCCCGTGCCTACAACAGCCTACAACACAACACAACACCTTAAAGGCAACTTTCTATTTCAGAAATGCGAGAATGTCACATTTACTGCAGCAGCACATAAACTCAGTAGCCACTTTATTAGCTCCACCTGTATAATCTAATGCAGTTCAATGCAACAGCTCTGCTATAAATTCTACCTTTTAAGAAAGTTTATATTGTTCAGTTGTTGTTGACATTGTGGAGAATGCGTACATTTAATTCTATGTTTATTATAGAGGTTGTAGTTTGCAGAGGTCTTGTACTGGACTGCATTATATTAAAAGGTGTTTTTATGTTTTTGTCCTCTCTGTTTATATATATGAGGGGGACAGAATAGTGGAATCACCTCTCAGTAAAATGCAGTCCAGTACAACAGCAGCACTAACTATGAGCTCAATGCCAAACATAGAATTGAATGAACACCTCTGTTACTGTGACAAAAAGAAAACGTGAGCGTTATAGTCATCATAAAAGTAAACTTTGTAGCAGAGCAATGTATTGGATTATATTAGGTTATGCAAGTGTACCTAATAAAATGGCCACTGAGTGTACACCGTATTAAACCCACTGAGGTTGGGTGGTGGTTGTAAAACTTGACATTTCACACAGCTGAGGCTGTGGCCCCTTTAGACACAGTGCTCCCCTGTGGCCATACAGCAACAGTGCAGTTCATATATCCCCAAGTGCTTCACAGTTTCTAGAATCATTCATTTGACTTGTGTAAAATATATGGGAACAACGAAAACGAAAAAAATGTGTAATGCCTAGAGTCAACAATTTTGTCATCAATAGTGCCTGAAGCTACTTTTAGTTGTAGCGTAGATGTAAAGAAGAATATTAGTACCATTAAGCAGTAATATTTGTTTTTGGCTTTTTAACTTAATGGCACTGACCAACCAGAAGCAAGTGAGCACTTCCCAGGGCAGATTGTCTCATAAAAAGATTTATTATTTTTTTTTTCAGCCCAAATTTACAAAGGCAAGTTACAGAGTATTGTATAAAAAAGAACCATGATAATGTACACTTTACACAAACTCCTGAAGGGAGGGGGGAGGAGGAGAGGGGAAGAGTTCTGAATTTCTCACATAGAAAGAAATGAAGACATTGTAAACATCCTTGCAAGTACCAGTGCTGGTACTTTGGGGTTTTGAGTGACAGTAGGTGGGTCAGGAAAGGACAAACGAGCAAGTGTCTCTGCGTTTTCACAGGAGAATATTCAACTAGGCACCAATTGAGACAACTGCTGGCCAATAAATATACTCTTCACCATGAAACAAATACAGTCCTGCAAAATACAGAGCCAAGCACTTTCCAATAAGTTGATAGCAAACATTACTTTTCTGGCTTTCATACACTTTAGTATATATGATTTTCACTGGGTTTTGTTTACTACTGAGATAACATTACTACTCTCAGAGAGAGAACAAATGCACTTGTCACAACCATTGTCTGATAAAACTATATGTATGCAGTCTGCTGGTACTAAAACCCACTGACTTTAATGACAACATCACAGCTGCCTAGATTACCCTTACAGATTAAGAAAAAGTCCACCACATTCAGCTTATTTACGTCAGATCATCATTCTGCTTTGAAATGCGCACAAGTCAAAGATATACCATCTTGTGAACTTTGCGGGATGAGAAACTGGCAACTCAATATATGGAATGTCCTCAAACCACAAAATCAAGAGCTGCAGTTTCCAATTTTGAGTAGTGTTCTCATCAAATAGTGTAACATCCAACTTCAAAAGGGTATTTAACTTGAGACCGGTGGCTTTTTAACTTCGATCACATATTTAACAAATAAACTACAACATATGGAAGCTTAAAAATGATCATCGAATGAAATTGTAGGAACACGTTATTTGGACAAAACATTTACTGACAACATGGCCAATACCCCACTCTCATTTTGATGCATAAAAGAAACACCAAGACTTCTGTTCACAACAGACCACAGCGTGGCGTGGGATAAAATACCTTAAACAATCAGCTATCCCGAGCCCATCGTTCCTGAACCAACTCAGACCATTACAGCACATCTAGCTCAGAGAATATGTGCTTGTTCAACACCCACAAACAGAGGCCCTCAAAAATCAATGCAAATGGCATATGGATAGAATTTCACTTAGAACCCCTGAGGTTAAAGAGAACTGAAACGTAATTTAAAGTCAAGAGGGAACTCTATGGGAAGAGGCTGTTTACAGTATGACCATGTAGCAGTCACATTTTATGTGTGTTTGATGTTGACCAGACTTGGCTGAATCCAAATAGGGCTCCATCTTGGATCAGAGTTGCACCACCAGTGTGAGTTCCTAGGGAAAGGCTAGAGCAAAGTGCTTCTTTTTGGCTGATTGGGCAAGAGAGAGCCTATCTGTGTCAGTCATGTGTGCGCGATCAACGTCCCATTTTACCCAGTTTACCCATTTAGCTTTTGCTTCAAGCATTTCACTTGTTCTCTCTACCTTTCTCGGGCAGTTCATTCTCTGTGCCTGAGTGGTTCGTATTTGTTCTATAATAGTAGCAGTTGAAACGTTTTTAAAGTCATTCCTTGCAGCTATGATTGGTGTGCGAGTAGTTGACCATACAGTTATAGCACAGGCGCCTACTGAAACAAAGAGGCTGACAACCGATGTATCAGACTCATCGACCCAGCTTTGAAATGATCCAAAACTAGCTGCTGATAAGAAACCATGCTAACAACTGCCCAAGTGAATGTAGTAAGAGTGAGTGTGAAGACAGATGTGGCCATTTCAGTGTGAGGGTAAATAGCAATGATACCAGCATTAGACACACACATTCAAAGATGAACACGATATGGAGCAAAGTACTGAATTAAAGTAATATCAAGAAAAGAAAACATGTAAGAAAAACAAAACATGAATAGTGTTTATTCTCCATTGAGGTGTATGCGGTCCCTTCGCAAAACATGACATCATCCCTGAAACAAGAACTGAAGGTTCAATGAGGATGGGAGTAACCGATGATGATGGAAAATGAAAACTTCAATCTCAGGGTCTTAAGTCTCTGAAGAAAGCAGCTATCGCCATATTCCCTCTCCCCATGAAATATAGCCAAACATTTGTCAAGTTAAGGATATACTGTTGTTTCACGGCATACAATAAGCCAAAGACATAGTTTCAATCATTTCAACATGATTCACTTTTTTTGTCAGTCTTTATTGTAAGTTTGACTCCCCTTTCCCATCAGCCACCCAACCCCCCAAAATCCCCTGCCAATTTCTTTCTGCGCATGACAAAAAACAATGCAGTCAAAGAAAAAAAAAAGCTGTTCTGGCAGTCCATTAGTCTCTTTTTGCATTGTATTTGTCAACAGTGCAAAGACTAGATAATCAGCGGGTAGGTGTTTCCTCTGCATGATGGAGCAGAGTGATGGCTTTGAACCTGGGTTGTATCAGTCCTGTGACAGTCCAAGGTTTGAGAATTTGGGGGTTGTTCACAAGGGGGAAAAAAACAACAGACTGCCTGGCCTTGGGGCAGAAGAACTAAAAATATAGATAGAAACACCATTCAACTGATGTCTAAAAGGTAACATCCGGGAGATCTTCTTCTCATGTGAGCCAGTCACATGAATCTCTGCAGGGTGGAGGTGTGACGGTCAGGTTTCCCTGTGACAATGAAAGAGAAGTCGTTTATTATTACAGGGTTACTTAATATTAATCTACACAAATGTACACAAAACATGCTGCATAATAACTCCTGCAAAAAACTCTGTAACTACTCTCTGTATGAGATATCTTGTACATTTGTAAATATATTGTGATGTGCTTGACCCTGAGTCCCACATTTAATTACTAAAATCACTCTGTTGTAAGTTAAGAGAGCTGCCACTAGATGTCAATGGAGACTGCACCAGCTTTGTGTCCTGGCGGGCTCATTCCATGTCTCTATTATCAACACTGTGATCCACTTGTCCTCAAAGGACCTGCTTAGGATGGATGAGCTGAGGGGCTAAGTGCTGCACTGCATATTGTGTTAGCTAGCTGTAGCGTGGTAAGGGCTTTGTTTGGCTAAGCCTTTTTACAGGTTGCTGCCTCTGAGACTGCAACATCAACATTATAAGAAAAGAGTCAAAGTCAGGGGCTTTTTCTTTTTGTAAAATTCAACAAACCCAGGACCAAGGAACATTCTGCTTCACACTGACAGAACATGTCCCAGTCTATGCCAGCTGAATGCCAAAACCCATATTTAAATGCCAAAATATTTTTAACTGGAGCTCACTGCAGTATTGTTTATGTGCAGCACAGTGTCTGCCATCTGCATTTGTCTGGTTTGGCAGCACTGCTGACAGTTCACTTGTCTGACCCAATATCTGTCTCAGGCTTGTGTTTTGTTTCAGTGTCAATCTTCTGCCTATCTTTCCAGCTAAGGGGATCTTACCGTTCTCACCTCCGTGCTGGTGGGTAGAGGGAGGGGGCTGCTGCTTGCTGACTGGCAACAATAGCTGATGAGGAGAGACCTATGGTGAGGTGGAAAATGTATGGCTATCAGTGATATTTCTCATGCTAGTTTTGAATTTCTGTCAGAGATGTGCCAAATGCAACTGCAGGAATTAGAAACAGTCTCTGTTATATCTGAGTAACTTGCTGTGCCTGCTCTGCTCAAATATATGTAATTAGTATAGCCAAATGTCTAATGTAAATAATACAAATCCAAACGGCAAACATGGGGAGACTGATTATGAGACTGACCTGTGGCATAAGACAAGTCATATTGCCCTGAGAGCAGAGGGTATCCCAGGTGGTGGTGAGAGGGCATGATGCGCTGCGAGGGCGAGGAGCGTGGTCGGTCCATGTCTCTTTCTCTTTCCCTGTCACGCTCCCTATCCCGATCTCTCTCTCCACCAGTTCCTCCTCTGTCCTGCTCCCTCTCCCTGTCATGGGAGGGCTTGTCACTCACTGTGGGGGATTTGCTCTTGTATTGGCTGGCATGCTGATGCAAGATATCGAGGGCTTTTGAGTCCGATGATGACTTGGTGACAGTGGGGCTGGCACGAGATTTGTCATTGCCCTCATCACCTCCGGCCATTTTACCACCATATGGAGAAAATGGGTAGCCTGCAGGCAGGTAAGAACCTAGGAGGGATGAAAATTGGTTGTACAAATTCAGTGATATTTTAAGTCAAACAAACAAACAAAAAAACGATACACAAGAAGTCTTTTTCTTTCATAATTGACTTCAAGACCTCCAACATTGTCATGCATTCCTAGTTAATATAGTGTCATACCTGGGTAGTTCTGCATCATGACTGAGGGCATCCCCCTGTATCCAGGGTGACTGGGATCATAGCCTTGTCCATAGGGGTAGCCATGCATGTAGGGCATGTAGCCTTGGTGCTGTGCTAGTGGTGATGAGAACTGCATGTGGGCATTAGAACGTGGGTCCTTGCTCATGGCCCGGTGGTCCTCAGAAGAGATCCTGGGATCAGTACCCTCTTTGCCCTCCTCTTTGGGACCACCACTACTGTCCTTGGGCCTGGGCCTGTCATCCTTAATTTTCCGGTCACGTTCCCGTTCTCTGTCCCTTTCGTCTTTCCATCGGGGCTGCTGTTGCTGGTGTTCATCTTCTGACTGGGGCTTCTGGCTCTCAGGGTACTGTTGAAGGAGAAAAAGAAGACCAAAGGTAGATCAAATTAGTGATGATGCTATTGTCATAGTTGACAATGTTAAATACTGATTTCATGTGAACAACCTGATTCTATAATCATCTGTGCAATGAAATAAAACTATATAAACTAATAATCTCATTACAGGTTAAAAAAACAACAAAAAAAAAACAACGTAGGTAGTATTTACCTGTCTGTACCACATCGCCTGCTCCATCCCTGCTTGTCCTCTGGACTCCAGCCCTTGCTTGGACTCTTCTTTTCCATGGTGACCCCCTTCAGTCAGTTTCATCTTCAGCCCTTCAGCTTGCTGAGACTTTGGGTCCTCCCCCTTGATGTTTCCCATGGATTTTGAAGAGGGCTCAGAGGGAGAGTCCCTGGATTTGCTGGGGGGCTGTGGCGCCTTGCCCAGGTCTGACTGGCTTGGGGCTTTGGAGAGGCTGGGAGGCATGGGGCCCTTTTGTTTCCACTCCTCCTTCATTGAGGATTCTCGTTCTTTTATGGCAACATCTGATTTCTTCTCAGCAGCACGATGCTGTTCAGCCACCTGTCGCTGCCGTTCCTCATATTGTTGCCGATACGCAGGGTTGGTGTTCATCAAGTGGTTATGGTAGGCCTGATCGGCATGGTATGCGTAAGGAGGAACGTAGGCATACTGGTTGTAGTAGAGAGGCTGCATGTACATGTTGGAACGCTGCTGGATGACTGAGGCTTGCTGTTGTTGCTGCTGCTGGCCAGGGGCACTGCTATCAGCTTTCCGGTCTTCATGAGCCTCAACCTTGACTTTTTCATCACCTTGGTCCTGATCATCCTCCCTTTTGATCTTAACCTGACCTTCAGCCATTGGGGTGCCTGGGTTGGGCCCACTGGGACTTGGGTTAACGTAATTGGGTGAGTAATAGGTCTCATAGCCAGCGTAATACGGAGAATCTTTGTTGGGTGTTTGGTTTGGGAAGAGGGCTTTTTTGACACCTTCCCTGATGCCTTGTTCATCTGTTCTGACTTTAACACCCTCTAGTTTCCCTTCACCATCCTCGCCAGCATCTGAGATGTCTGAATATGCTGGGCTGTTGGTTTTAACTGATGAATTGTCTGCACCATTCTGGGTTACTACGTGGAGCGGTGTGAGAGGCTGTGGCATCCCACTGCCATCCATCCGACTAGCTACACCAATGGATGGACTGGGGGCATTGTCAGAGAAGCTGTAGATCTTGTCAGCCTCAGCCTTGATGCTGGCCAAGCGACTCTGGTGAGGGTCTGAGGAACCATTGAGGAGCCCTTCCCCTTTATTCCCCTGGTCAGAAGATTCAGAGTATGGAAGTTTTCCTTCCTCCAATTTCCCTCCCTTTCCCGGAGGCTTGGGACTGTCAGCCTCCTTTGCACCTTCTTTCTTCTTCTTGTCTTTCTTCTTCTTGTCTTTGGAGCTGCTGGAGGCAGAATCTCCGATGGCAGGAGGCTTAGGCTGTCCGCCTTTCATTTGGGGGCTTTTAGGGATCCCTTGCATCATAGGTGTCATCCCAGGAGAGGTGTTTGGGTTTCCTGGAGGAAAAGAATAGATCTGTTGAGATGCTGCAGAGCCAGCACCAATGGGTCGTGGTGACTTCATATTTTTCTGTGCCATTTTGTCTGCTTTTGTGCCACTGCTAGCCTTTTTGGATTTGTCTGAACCTCTCTTCTCATCTAAGCCATCATTACTGGCCTCATCAGTGAGGCATGGCCCATCTTCGCACCCATCCATTGGAGTACCACCCGTTTCTGGATCTGTATCAACAATTTTCTTTTTACTCTGCTTTGAGCCAAACTTGCCAGGGGATGGGGAGGGACTCTGAGCATCAAAGCCCCTTCCTTTTGGGGTGACTGAACGTGCTGGAGACAAGCATCCTTTCTGAGAGATTGAGGCTCCATTGCAATTCCCTGGTTCAGGGTGGAGAGTGGAGTCTTCTCCATATTCACTGTCCCCATCTAGGTCCAACTTTATGTCGTCATCATTGTGGGCACGGGCTTGGTGGTACTTGAGACCATTTATGTGCTTGTACTTCTTGTTGCAGTTGGGGTGTGGGCAGTCAATAAGTACAGGTGAGGGGCAACTGCGATCAAGGGGCGGTGGAAGAGGCTCAGTCTTGACAGAAGGAATGGGAAGACCCGTCGGCCCTACACCTCCGCTGTTGGAGTTAGTCCGCATGCGCTTGTTGCCTTTGGTGTCCTCTGAGCTAGAATTGGGTTCCATGTCTGAGGCTGGTTTAGTCTTGCGTTTTCCAGCTGATGAAGGACTAGCCTTGATGTCCTCTGTGTTGCTATTGGGTGGTGTGCGGCGCTCTGATGGCGTTTGGCTACCCCTTCGTCCCTTGCTATTGGAGGCAGCACGCGTCTTGTTGTTGTTGGTGCCTTTGTTGTCTGATGAGTTGCTGTTCTCATTGATAGGTGTGTTGCTATTGGGTCTCATCCTCTTGCCTCGACCACGGCCATTCCTCATCTCCAGGTCACTTGTAGGGGATTCACAAAACCTACAGTGGCAAGGAAAAGCATGTATAAGATTTAGTGGTACCTCAACATACCATTTCTTCAATATCAATGTCACCATAGTATCATAGTTTTCACTTACATCACACCATGGAAAAATACTGAGAAAATAAGATAACAATAGAATAAAGTTATATCATCCAATTTATTTGAAAAACAGTAATTGATTAGAATAACAGAAAACACCATGCTGTGCAATTTTTAATCTGTTAGTGGTGCTGATTTTTCCAACAATATGATCACAGCTGGTATCTTAGGGAATGAAGCTCTCTACGTGCAGGTAGCCAGATTGTGCAACAAAACATCTAAGGAAAGTAAAGCATATTAACAATATCATTTGCAATATGATTTTCCAATAAGACAACAAAAGATGTAAATATCTGTACTAAAAGTGTGAATAAATCATCCATATTTGAAACTGTTTTATGCAACTGGAAATATAAGATGAGCTGAAATATTAAATGAAATTGTGATATCTTGTTTTAAAATGACATAAAACAAAGGTGCCATGATAGAATATTAGTACTAGAGATTACTGCCATTTTAGTATGCCAAAACCGCAAAATACTGAGGAGTGATCCTGGGACTCAAACCTACAGATGTTCAGGTCTAAAATGTTGATGTTGAGAATGTTGAGGTCTTAAAGACTGATGGAGCAATGATGAACTGATGGGTATATTCACAGTAATATAGTGGGAGAGATTCATAGCTTGATGCAAGAAAATCCTTTCAGTGACATTTTGTCAGCTATGTGTATCCACGTTTGCATTAACATTGCTGTGAGTAGTAAATAATTACTTGGCTTTACTCTCATGAATTTGAGTGAAAATTTGGTAAGAATATTCCAAATATATCCAGATGTGTTTCAATGGTTGCTCAAATAGAGATGAGGAGGTCTGCAAATGTTATCAAGGTCCAAGTGGCAAAGCTGCTAGAACCCGATTGTTTCTGTTAGGATTATTTTTCAGTTTCCAGTTTTTCTTGTGCCTTCAAAGGATCTGGTTCTCAGAAACCGTAACAGCTATAGTTCCTAAACTCGCTACTCACTAAAAGACAAAAAAACGAAACAAAACAAAAAAAACATTGGCCAGACTGTGGCGCTATAACAACAAACTTTACATTTTGGCCTATAATAAGTCCCAGAAACAAAAATCTTTTTGCTGGATTGTGTGTGTCTAGAAGAAGATATTCATGTTAAAAAAAAAAAAAAAACATTTCTTTTCGCTACTCCATTAGCATCAATTTTGGTACACTGCATATCTGGACCTAACCGGAAAAAAAGTACTTTTTCAGAATTTTGATATGTGATACTGTTTCCGCAGAATTTGCTTTTAAAAATTTGAAGGCGAGGCTACTTTGATGAAACTTTAAACACATTAAAATATCAATCTGAAATCTGAAACACTTGTTCAGGAGTTTAAGCTCATGTATCCAATTGTGTCGCGTTCATTGGCCATCTGGTACACAGCTATCAACTATATCATTGAGCCGCAGAACATATAACAATTCTAAACCATCTTATAGGAAACTGAGCAAATGTCAAGAATGATGAACAATCAGTACAATTTTACAGGTTTGAGCCCCATTAAGGCCTTTTATGTCCCTAATGAACAATGCCAGTGATGCTCTGTATGTACAGCATTGTGATGTCTCTGTCCTTTCATAAAATACTCCAAATGACAATTTGACATTTTGTGCATTCTATTTTTCATTATATTCCTTAGACATGAACAGTACACCTGCACTTAGAACAATGTGGATGAACAGAAGACCATCAATTTCCAACTAAATAATGGCAAGTAACCATTAGAGGCAGAGGCAGTAAACATTCTACCTGCACTGTAATCATAACATACAGTAATTCAGATCCTCAAAATAGCAGTTGAGCCTCATGTCTCCTTAACAGTAATGTAATTATCTTCTAGCACAGCAGTGAAGGTTAGCAATCTGTGACAAAGAGAGACACCGGGCTGGGATGAGTCACCGCTTCCCCTACAAGCCTCTCCAAACAATTTCAGCCCCAGCAGGGGATGTGAATACATCCGTAGTCTGACAGTGGTAGGGAAATTCAGACTCATTACTCATTGCAAGCCCGAGTTTATATTCAGTCCGTTGAAAGCATTTTGAATTATTCATGGTGTGTCCCTAATGTAGTCGTGCTGCAAACTGTAAGACTATCTTGGTGCAAATTCAGCCCAACAAACCTCACTTACTGAGCAAAGCAATGCCATTATTGCTGGTGTGATATAGCCCCTCCTTGTTGTCCCTATTAGCTGTGCTTTAATCTTGATTTTGTATTACATTTAAGAGTACATTTTAAATATGAATTTACATATCCACTCAGATGTTGTGTAAGACAGGTATTCTTACTCATGGTGTTTGGGCTATGGCTATGCTTATTTTACACAGTTTACATATTTAGCATAAGAAGACTAACAACCCAGGAATTAAAAACACCTTAAGCTACCACCCACATAACACTGATCTAAGAAATTGAAGCCTTTTGTGATGGGGAATGTTATACAGTGCTGAGGAAAAGCTATTAGTCCAATAATTGGATTCTGCAATCTGGCTTGTTAGAGCTGCATTCTATTTCTACCACTACCTCCTGGGATGTCAGCCGTTTGCCAATGAGCACTGAGTCCTGTTTCCCCAGGCTTGAGATAAAGACTAGCTTGGGATAATCAAGTCCTGTTTCACACAGGCAAGTAGGTGCATATAGCTATATCCCTGAGCTGATGCGAATGCAACAGATTCATATCACAATGTATGAAAAGGGTATAGACCAAGTGCAGCTGGGACACACAAAGTGTCAGTGATTGATGTCAATCATGGAGCAATACTTTTTTTCCCCTTGACATTTAGAATAATCTTGTGACAGTAAATTATTTTTAAGGTGCAGGGGCTTTTCAAAATCTGCACAGGTAGCTTATTTTTCAAACCAGTAGACATGTGATGTGCTATCAAATTCAACAGTGCAGAATCTACTGTGTCCTGGATTGCACATGTGGAAATTGAATGAGAGGAGCGATCTTTACCTGGGGGGAGCCCAGTCATGCCGTGTACAGTCCAGCAGGGTGCCCACATATGTCTTGTTTCTCCAAGTAACATTGACCACCAGCATGCCTGTGAGAGAGGCAACAAAAAACATTCATTAATCATAAACGATGACAATGGTTGCACAACTTATGGAAAGAAAATACTGTTAATTTATCATCCACAAAGACTGAAACAGGCTGAAATGTATATTTGAACCGAATGTCTGCCTTTACAGTGTGAGTAAGACGTGCCTTTCCAAATGGCTGCTGCATCTACAATATTTGACTTTTAAACATTGATCTTTGCTTAAGGGTGCCATATGCAAGACAACAGTCTGATTAAGAGTGTCTAATGTTCTGTGTAAACCTGTAGGGGTAAAAAAACTGAATGCCATTTTCTAAATGACTGGCAACTCCAGACTTCAGTTAGTGTTCTTCGAGTTATATACGATACTGTCAGCAGGCCCCACTAAGAGCGATCACACTGAGGTTACTGGGGAATATTCACTGAACATCCTGTCCATTTAAATAAGCCAACTCACAGCACGGAAGATTTCCCTGAAGGAGAATTTATTTGCAGGGAAATAATTTCTGCCATCCTCTATCTCATTTTACAACTGAGGAATGCACAAGAATTGAGAAAATATGGTACTATTATGGGAAAACATGCAAAAAATAGAGCTTAAAAGCAACAAGTAACAAGCTCCTAGGTCTAAACAATTTAATGTTAATGGCCCAAATTGACAGACTGTAACTGAGTGTGCAACATGAGTGGTTAAAAGATTTCTCTCAAAGCATTAAGCCCCTCAGCCTGACACAGAAATGTCCTTGACTTCACTGGTATTGCTGCAATGTGTCTGACTCAGAAGCTTCTGTGTCACTATTTGGCCAGTGTGAATTTAGTAGCACTCTGTGCGAGCTCGGCTATCGAGGCACAACCTGCGTTAAGCGTGACACCTGATCTCGCTTTTAAAATCCAAGATTAGTTATGAGAGATCATGCACCACATATATATACGTTTCTCCTAGGAAAAAAAAAACCATATCGTTCATCTGATAAAAGCTCGCAAGAAATGTCAAAATGTCAGCCCAGCACACAGCTTTGTAGAAAATCTGTCAGCTATGAAAGTCAAACCTCACTGACACTTAACTGCAGTAAATACAATCCATGCCAGTGTAGAAATACAACACAGTGCTACTACCGATTAAGACCACTTACAACCTTGCAGAGGTAAATGAATGATTCTAATATTTGAAAGTTTTGCCTGTAAATTTGCCAGTAAAAATAAATCAACAACAAAGCGGCTCTAGAGGATTAGGAGCATCCACCGTGGACAAAAAACATTCTAAATTTACTGCCCCCATCCCCATCCCCCCCCTTCGCTCCCCATTGGTGACCTCAGCTTGCCACTTCAGCACTGCAGAGAAACCGGAGGCTGCAGTGAGCTAACTTATCTAATGGCACAGGAATGCTGGCTGGCAGCTTCCATTCCTCCGAGCATTTTATTAGCTCAGGAAACCTCCCTTGCTCACCCCGTTTTCCCTCTCTCCCTCACCCTCAACCCCATTTCCTCTTTTCAATGGTATAACCATCCCCAACTTACTCTCTTCTTCCCTCCCACAGACAAGACACGGTTCAGACCTAATTTTTCTCTTGCTGCCCATGGCATAAAGCAGTGAGTGTATAAGGCATTTATATAGGTTTACAGGAGCCTGCTGACACTTGGCCACCAGTCTGTTCCCTAGCTGTACGGCCTGAAAGGATGAGCCCATGGTCCTGGGTCATTCAGCTGGATCAAGCTAGGAATGCCGCGTGTGTGTGTGTGTGTGTGTGTGTGTGTGTGTGTGTGTGTGTGTGTGTGTGTGTGTCGGGTTGGGCCGATGAAGAGACGTTTAGCTCGTTAGCAGTGCTCTCATCGCTCGCCTGCCTGATGCTGCAGAGACTAAACATCAGCTGACAGTTTTCAGTAGAACAGTTGGTTGACAT
>OMLB01017844.1:58625-68960 GCA_900302555.1 Myripristis jacobus
GAGTTCAGATTTCCGTCACATTAAAAGAACCCAGACCTTTTCTAAAATGAACAGCCTGCCCCCCAGGCTCTCCAAACACTCTAACACAAAATGGCTCTGGCAGCTGGTTGTGGCAGGATGTAAATCAAGGGAAACCAAATGAATGACTAGCCTTTCATGTTGTTCGGGATATAGCCTTCCCTGCTTTCTCTAGCCACACGCTTTTGACTGCCTCTGTACCTCAGCAGCAGTGAGTTTACGGATAGGGAAGCAAATGCTAATTTCTTTAAACTCTAATGGATTTCAATACAGCGGACGCCACTTACAGTGATCACGCTTGCAGCAATCAGCCGCTTATATGGATTAAAAAGCTTGGGACAGAGTCATTCCTATGCAAATGTTGTTTAAATAATTTGCTTTTTGTAATCAAGTAGTCCATTTACAGTGTTTATTTTGGGGCTTTTGTACATGAAAATATAAGAAAACAAAGTTTAAACTGAGATAATTATTATGATTATTATTTAGAAATGCATTTAAATCACCACCAAGCTGTTGCTATTTTTGTAGTATTTGCACTGCCAATGTTGCTGTATCTGTGAACAGCACAATACTCCAGTCCCTATTAGAAGCCGGGTTACATAAAACATTCAATCAAAGCTAAAAACCGTTGTGGTGTGTCAGGCTGTTTAACCAAAGCTTGTTGACTCACGACAGAGCAGGGGGCGTCTCCTGTTTTACTGTTAATGATGTGGCAGCTTTCAGTCAGCATGAGATTTTTTTTTTTTCAACAGTCCATACAAAATGCCCAATAACGACAAAATGAAAATATGTTTTCACATTTTACAAATTTAGGGAAAATGAAATACAGAAATATCTCATTCAAGTATGTGTTCGGCCCTCTGAGTCAAATCTCTGACAGTTTACCACATCTGGATTTTGGGATTTTCTGCCATTCTCTCTTTTAGATTTGATCAAGCTCGGTCAAGCTGGATGTGGAGCATCTGTGAATGACTATCTTCAATTGGATTTTCGATTTGATTTTGACTCTGGGCTTTGGCTGGGCCACTCCAGGACTTTCACAGTGCCTTTGAGGAACTACTCCTCTGTTGATTTGTCTGTACTAATCTGAAGACGGTTCTTTAGGACTTTGTATTTGGCTCCATTTATTATTCTGTCTGTCACAGGTCTCCTGATTCCTCCCTGAAAAGCATCCGCACAGCACCGGCCTTCCAGCACCACACGTCATGATAAACATGGTGTTAGATGGGTGATGAGGCAGTGTATGATTGACCAATAAACATTTTAAATAGATCATCATGATTAGCCAGTCAGTTTTTAATTTTTCTAAATATCTGATGCAAATTATACTGTTGCAGTGTGTAATATGCACAGTGCTAATGTCTCATCCAAGAGATATAACTGCAAATTTTAATTCCAAAAACTAATTAAGAGAAATTGCTGTAACCACAGCAGCAAATTGAGATCCAACAACTGTCAGGATGCAGAGGCAACTTTTTCATGCGCTACCAGTCATGTCAAGTGAGCAAGCAAACTCTGCGCGCGCACACACACACACACACACACGCACACACAATAAAATGTAACTACTATGTTTGGAAAAAAAACCCTGTGATTTATTTACACATGCATAGACAGCTATGTCACGCAGCTATAAGACCTACAATCTGTTAAACACAGTGCCATGCTATACATTATTACATTGTGCTATATGCTGTGCCATTGCTTGTACCAAGTGTAGGTAAAATGCACAATTTCAGTGACTAGACTGATGATCATTTTATCGGTGCAGCTGTTGTGATGACTCTTACATGGTTTCCAACAATCACAGTGCAAGGTCTCCTGCAGCAGTGTATAGTCAAGGGGGTTCAACTAAAGCACACCACTGCACTGACCTCCACATAATCAGAAATGCCTTAATTCTTTATTTGGATTGGGAGCACTGCAACAATATATAACGATGCTGATAGCGTGTGTAGTCACCAGCCGTAGCATCTGCTGGGTGAAACTCCTACTTCAGGATAACCAGGCAGGTAAAGGCAGACCACAGTTTGCACATGATGTAACTTCACACCAGGGTGAGTAAAGCAACATAATTAGCAAACTTCATAATGTCAGCATAACAAACTTTGACAGTTACTCTTGCTGGCAAGGGGAAAACAGACTCAAATTATTATTATTTTTCATGCCACTGCAAACCAGGGCATTTGCATAACTTTTTCTTTTTGAGGCTAATATTGAGCTTACATCTGTCTTAAAGGATAAATTCTTCTTTCCAACCTGGCTGTTATTTTCCTAGTTACTGCCATCATGCTCATGGCCTCTGATCAAGATTTTGTCAGTCTGCTATAGAGTTCTTCACATGCCTCAGTTTACAGGGAGTACTGCTCTCCAGTGAAATCTATGCTGAGCCAATGGAAACAAACAAAAGAACCCAAAAGCACCAGAAACATGACCCTTTCAACACAATAACCACTCATATTGTAGTGCAGTGCAATACTATTAACACTAATACAGTCAACCCTGCTTTTAAGAAGCAAATTTCTGCCACAATTCACTTGGAGCTGATTTTAAATTCAGAAATGCAAATGATTTTGGATCAAAATGTGAGCACTTTCATGCTGAGGCAACACAATCCAGTGTACCCACTTCTTCCTGTATATTATGAACCTGTCAGAGGACTGGCAACCAGCAGAGTAAGCAAGGAAGTGTGTGAGCAAAGACACAACGAATGTAATGGGCTATGGTTGAAATGTCATGAGATAACGGGAGAAAGAGAAAACAGGGACAAGGTTAAAAATAGTGGCTTTATCCTTTAATTAAGCAAACGTTACACTGAAGCTTGCCAAACGTTTTAAGAGTTTGCTTCGCCAATGTGAAGTTTATTTCTTCCAGGTCTTAGCAGAAAGTTTGTACTTGTTATGTGCGGACTTGGCTGCCTCACACGCAACTAACTCCCCTGACTGCTCTCTAGCCAGTGCCACCTGGACTAACAAATGGGATAATAACATGGGAGTGCTCAACATTACAGATAAAAAAGTTCAATTTTCACTTCATCAGATGACGTTCTTCTGCCTCATGAGTCTTTTACATGCCTTTTTTTTTTGCCAACTCCAGGCATTTGACTGTTTTTCTAGGATAGGACACTCTCTCATGACAGCTAATGGACTCTAGTTCTCCCAGAATGCTTTTTTTGTTTTAGTTTCTTTCAGTTGTGTATTTGCCTGGGACCATGCACAACACTGCTGTACACTGCTGACTTTCATCCATGACCCACTGATCACCTCTCTGACCAGTTGGGTCAAACAGCCAGCTCTGAGAAAAGTCTGGGCAGTTTTTTTTCCCCCATTTCCTAATGATGGAGGCAACTGTGCTTTTGTGATACACGTATTTCATTCTAAATCATGTCCAGTTTTAACTGGATCACACACCACTAACTGTGAGCAATAGGACATGAGTCTGTGTACTTACTGCAGATGTCATCATTAGGCCTTTTTAAGTTTTCCCTTTCATAAGTGCTAGATTTTTTATGACTGATACTTGAGAGGTTGCATCAGAAATTGGATGTACTATACAGTCCTGGCTATGCTAAAGTGATAATCAAAGAGAAACATTATCAGAGAATCCATATCTCATCGCTTAACATTCTGCAATCTACTTAGCAGCCAACATGCACATGTACGATTTTACCTCATTTTACCTAGCAAAGCTAGCTTAAATTATTCTCAATGCTTACACAAGATAACGCTCTAACTCTAAAAAGCATTACAAATGAACTACTACAATGAGCACTAATCCAGAATAAAATAAAATGTACCATGTCAAGATGATAGTTTTCTTCAGCAGCCATTATTCCGTTCATAAGGTTATTATACTGTGTTTGATGTTGATTGTATAACCATGGTAGGGGTAAACAAAGAATTCAATGCCTTGTGAAGAGGGGCCACCAAAACCTTTTCAAATAACCACTGAAAACTACTTGCACGTTGCTATGCCGAATCTACTTTTGAGTGGCTTATGACTTTTGACGTAATAATAATACAACACACTGTTTTGATGAAATTCCTATTCAAAAATCTGAACTGAGGTGGTGGGTTACTGAATGCACCAAGCCAACGCTGTTCTTTTCTGACGGGTCTTTAATGAAGCTTTTATTCATTTTTGTTTATTTAGTTAATTTATATTGTGTACTTAGTTCATTTATGCAAAGTGAATTTATAAAAGGACGATCGGTCCATTTATGAAGCCCTGCCCCACCTTTCCCCTTTAAAAAAATCTGAGTAATGAACCAAACTGTGGAACTAGAGAATTACCACACCCCTACGATCATATAACAAAAATTTTGTGAACTAAGCAAGCTACTATAAAGGATTTAAATATGCTTTAATGATGAACAACATTGCCACTTTTTATGAATAAAAGATTTTTAAGCAGGCAAGACAAAGATGTCAGTGTCAAGTCTGTCTGAACACAGACAGCTCATGACAAAATAAAAACCAAACAGATTTCCCCGTGGCAGAAAGTGAATTACAGAAGAAACTGAGATGCGTTTCCCTTCGCAATTATTTGTTTTCACACAGGAGGTTATATGTCTTTGTTGGTTTGTGCTGTGATCTCTCTTTTACTCACTGAGGTTTGTTTACACAGAAAAAAAAAACTGACTGGATGTCAAAGAACAAAAAAATAAAACTTGTTTGAATTAGGAATTCAAATGGGATTGCTAAGAGGTGAAGGAAAGGTTGGGAGTGGTGGTGGTTTGGGGCTTTCTGTGTTCCCTGCACCCTCCCCCCCTTCGCGTCAGTCTCATTAGGGTCACTCAGGCTGGCTGAGTGAAGCCCGCATTAATGAGAGGAATTGGCCTGTAATTTTACCACTCATTTCCTTTCAATGCTGCTGAACAACAAATGGCACCCCCTCTTTGCTTACCCAACTCCACTGCGTACTTGTATATGATTACTGAACAAGAGCCTAATGGCAAGGGGGAAATCAAGTCCGGGGGCTGTGCCTGCTGCTACCCCAAGCCCTTCCCCCCTCTTTTAACATGTTTCATTAGGTTGCACTGGGGCCAAATTATCAGCTCCTCTGTTGCTGGTAAAGCCTGCTAAGGCCATGGGTTCACTGGATGACCTCTGCTCCGCTCCAACTCAACAGGACTTTAATGGGTTAATGGCATTTTCACTGACTGCCCTTGTTGAAATGCCTTTGTTGTCTTCCAAAATGGGACAAAATGAGTAGTGTCTGATAATTGGGTGTGACGTAATATGGCTATTACGCCAAATGTCAAAATGATGGCTCCTGTCAGCCCTCGAATTTGCCCTTAAAGAAACTACTAATCTTCTAATCACTAATAAAGTTTGCAACCTCTTAGTATCCTCTTCGATACTGCTCTTTCCTCGCAAGCTTCTCTGCAATAACAACTTCATTCATCAAGGTTCCAAGTAGATAGAGAAGTGAGAACAATGAGAAAAAGAGTGTCAGTATTCATTATGGAAAGAAGATGAAGGATAGCCGGGTGCTGCCATGAGCAATAATAGTAACACTGATAAATGAAGCGGTTGAGCATTCAAGTGTCTGAGCATGTTTCCAACAGTGCATGTTAAAAGCTTCTCTGCAGTCATGGTGCATAAAATAAATCAGAGCTTGTCCAGCTATGTCAGTGTCAGAATGCAGAATCCTGAGATTGACTTTGTATCAAAACCTGAACAGACAGCGATTAAGGACAAATTTCATGAGTCACTTGTTGCAGTGGAGATGGTAGAAGCCCAAGGCAAGGCTGTGTTTTAATATTAAGTAAGCCATAACCATACACTCATCTATCTGACTATTTAATTAACTTTAAAATAATAATAAAAAAACATGATATAGCACTTCTCAAAGCAAAACTGTAAAGGGCATTAAAAACAAAAGGGCAACAAGAAATTAAGGCAGCACTATGCAAAATTGCTAAAGGTCCATTTAAGGGATGCTTCATCCACGATGCATAATTTTTGTGCCAAATACTCGTCGTGTGCTGCCTTCACAAACCTTTTTTCACAAGCCTTCGTGGTAAACTTGAAGGTTTGCATCTGTCCAAGCTGCTTGTTTGGTGAAAAGCACGCACTTATGCATGCACGCTTCATGACCACGCATGAGAGGATTTTGTGGAAGTGATCTGATGCAGCGAGATTTGAGCGAAAATATGTGCATTTGGGAATTACTGAGCATACGACTGCATATTGGAGACTCAGATTATACAGCATGACGTGTGTCAGCTTTTTAAATGTAACTTTTGATAGCGTTTTGCCGTTGTAAAACTGTAAAATTTTGTCAGTTGAGCTGAAAGGGTTCTTACTTCAGTCGACCCTCTGCAATCTTCCATTAGTGCACCTTTAAAGCTAATTATCCATACAATAAAAAAAACCCTAGACATAAGTCACAAAGAAATTACAGATGACTACAACTGACACACTTTGAAAGAATGGTTTTATAAAGCCTGTCAATAAAATGTATTCTAAAAAGTGAGGTAAAACATGACACAAAGGTGCAGTCACATTTGTTTTTTTCCTTTTGTCATTTTCTGATTGCTCAAGAGAGCACTATGTCGGGTCTCAGGCTGCATTCTGCCTCATAAGGGGTGAAAGTGTGAAGTCACTCTCACTGACAAGAGTAACAGCCCGTGAGAAGGTCAATTCCCTTACACTACCGAGAAGCGAAGGATAAGAGCATTAGTATGCTTTCCACATGGTCGCAGCATTATCAGCTGCATGCAGCAGCTTCTCTCTCCACACACAAAAATCAGTATGTTTACTCTTACAATGGGAGCAGCTCACAAAACTGTAGCCATGCATGTAACCGTCTGAAAATACCTATTTGACAACCATGCTATGTTTACATGCATTTATTATTACAGTTAGATAATTTGAGGTGAGGTGGAGATCTGTTTGCTTTCATGTCAACTGGATAAATCTGCCATCTCAGTGTTAAAACAAACCCTCTGGTGTTTTTCCTTAAACGAGATTAAGAGACAGGTTTGCCAAAGGCGCATTACTCAAACGCTTGTTGACGTGTATATAGCTGACATGATATCTTATGACCACCACTGGCAGGCCTACCAATTCCTCTGGGCATATGATTTACCTCTCAAGACTATTTAAGTGCATGAAAGAACACAGTTGTCAGACAGTAAGAACGGGACTACCATTAGCAAGCAATGAAATTCCAATTCAATATTTATGAGTAAGATGGAGAGATGCAAGCGACTCTGGAAAGTGTCTGCTGCCAGTCTTGCAATGAGTGCATTGCTATGAGGGGAAAGGCCAGGTTAGTAGGATGGAAAGTGAAAGCTGTGGCTAGGAAACTGGTGGACGAAAATTTTAGGGGGGGGGGTGTATGAAAGAGAAAGAAAAGGGCACAAGTATCACATTCTCTTCTTTTCTTTTCACTATGTCCTCTACTGTTCTGATTGATTTTTCACTGCACCTTCTTCTTGCTCACTGGCTTTGCAGAAAGCTACAGGCCTCCTGTCAATGCTCACTCTTACTTCAAGGACATTTTCTATAGCGAGTGCACTGAGAGCAGGCACCACTCTCCTTTGTAAAAACATTTCAATGAGGCCTCTGACAGGTGGTCTTCAAAAGAGCAAGGAAGCATAGCTGGCAAGTGAGCTTCAGAGCCAAGTGCGCCTTTCATACAATATTCTCCTTCTCAACTCCCTGACAGGGTTTGAGAAATACAGAGCAAAAAAAGACATCCCTCAAATGTTTATAGAGGAATATCCGTTTCATACTGACCTCTTTTCCACTCAGACACCAAAGAACTTTTAAGTCCTGCGCTAAAGCCAACAATTGCAGTTCTACAATGATGTAATGTGTGTTGCATAAATAATCCAAGAGACAAACATTTCTCACAAACAGCCTGTATTATTTATCTATTAAGGTGCTTAAGATGCTGTGGGACCTGCTGGGGGAATAGCCTGCAGTGTACTGGAGGTCGGCGCAAACACTGCCGTGTCAGTCAGTGTGTGTGTGTGGTGGGGGGCACTGGCATGGAGCTGCAGTGTTTGGCCAAAGGGGCCCCCTCTGTGTTCCCTCTACCCTGGAGCAGGAGCCAAGGCGTTCTGGGCTGTGTTTCAAGAGCAATAAACTTCTCCAGCATTTCAGAGATGACATTTGGAGGTATCAGCATGCTAAGCCTGGGAGGGGTTGGCCCGTTGCTCTGCCGACACGACCCTGGGAGCTGCCACTGCCTCGTCTGCGCTGAGGGGATTTGTGTCAGAGCTGGGCCTTAAAATACCATGCCGATACCCCCCCTTCTCCCCCTTTTCCTCCCTGTCTAAGCTTCATGCGCCCCCAGACTGTCTGACTGGATGACACGGTCTCTCACTTTCCCTCACCTCACATCCTCTATTTTTCGCCCATACACGGCTGGATGCACCAAATTGGCTCATTTTGGTGCAAACCTTTACGGGCTGTTCTTTACAGCAGGTGGTTCACATACAGATCCATGCTACTGTTTAAATACTGCTATCTGTCACATTCAGAGCAAAAAGGCTGCAAACCCTCTGTGCTCAAATTATGCAGGATGAAAAATTAATCTGGCAGCATCAGCCAAGATTCCTGTTGGCCAAGACTAAAGGTGCAACTTCTGGGATCACATTTTGTTAGGTGTCACTTGCTTCCTCCTCATCTGTTTCCTTCTATGGCACTCTTTGAGTCGGGTGAGGTTCAGACAATTACTGGGAGCCTGTTGTTCATTTACTCCCACAAGGCCGAAAGGCGGAGGTGATGAAGCAGCTGTTGTTTGGCATGCTAAATGAAACACACACCCTCTCTCTCTCTCTCTCTCTCTCTCTCTCTCTCTCTCACACACACACTCTCACACACACACACACTGCATGCCTAAACAGCTCTGTATGAGACTTGTCATGCAGAGAAGAGAGAAGTGGGGGACTGCTCAACTTCATTGCTAATCAGGCTGTTTCTGCTATGTCTTTGGGGCCTCTGTTTATTGTTGCGCTTCCCTGGTACTCTGCCTGGATTTGCCTTGATTTCCTCATTTGGTTTTCATTTGTTCAGTTGCCTCACAATGAGACAAGTCTGCCTTCATAGCTCTCTTAAGGAAAAGCGGCAGAATGGCAGTGCAGTTTGATACGAACAGTAACTGCATCTCTCCCATTTGGGAGCTAGCCAGTAGGCTGTTATGTTGTAGTACCATCCAAATGATGTAGAGAGAACAGTCTTCATTTTGTTGGATGCATGGATAACATTTGTGTGAAACCCAGGGCACAGAAGTACTGCAGAGCAACTGAAGTGGTGAGATCAATTTTGTGTCATCTCACACACATCGTTTGTCAATTAAACACCATGCAAACTACAGTTGACAGCCGATATGCACGCATATTCTACGCCTGCGCAAGATGAAATAACTCTCCGTGTCAGGAGGGGGCAGCACAGAACCGACTCTGTTGGCAGACTCAAAAATTAAACCGGAAGCCTCAATAAAATGCAAAGATAAAGATAAAAAAAAACTAACATTAGCCCTTCATTTTCATGCCACTCAGAATCTGTTTAAACAGTTTCATGATACAAATCAGGAATGTCTGATGAGAAGCTGAACGGCCACTAGCATGATCAGCCCAAAGGTCTTTTGCTTGTGGAAGAAGGTTTGTTTACCACACCTCAGCTTGCTCTGGTTAGCTAGCTGGAAGAAGACTGATAGTGCAGAACACAGACAACAAGCGATCGTCAGCCACAGATGGTCTCATGGTTAACAGTTGGTTTGGTGCGTCAGGGGCTTTAAATGTAATGTTGTGGAGGTGACTGAGAACATCCCCCAAGAAATTTAGAAAAGATTCAAGCCTCTTGTAACTAAAGGGAATGGGTTACTTTGATGCACACTATGTGATATGAATCTAGGAAGAACAGTGGAGTTGCACACAGTTCAGTTACCACAGTCTCTCTTAACACACAATAATGCCAGCAATGAATAAGCTGTAGTGTCTTCAAAGAGCACAGCAAACTCAAAGAGGACAGAGGGCCATATGGGAATATAGTGTGCGTCTCACTGCTCAGAACAATGTATAACAGGCGATGGAGAGACATTTCATAGCTGAATCTATCAAAAGGATGCTTCTGCATCACATGATTTTCTTCCCCCACAGTGCGTTTCTGCGATACAGATCTGCCTTTTTTGGGAGATAGATAAAAAACAACAATACAGGCTTCAAAGAGATGGGGAAGAGGGGGGAGATCACACTCTGGGAGTCCTTTTGGTTTGTGTAGCTCTGAAGGCCATAACAACCTGTGGTTTATGCCGCAGAGATGAGTGCCCCCCCCATGCTATCCCACCCCTAAAACCACT
>OMLB01017845.1:0-14434 GCA_900302555.1 Myripristis jacobus
GGGAAGGAGATGTTGGGATTACTTCCTGCCCCGATGAGAAATTTTAATGGGGAGCGATGAATGTGAACACGAATGACTTTCATTTTTAATGCGATAGATAACACTGCCGTGTGACCGAGAAGTTTGGGTGATTAATCTCTGTGTTGAAACTCTTTTAATTTCTCTCTAAATTGTGGCAGGGGCGCGGCCACGACCTCGCAGAATTTCTCAGCGATCTGATTGGTTAAACAGCCTAATAAAAAAAATGAGGCGCAGTCCTTCTCGTTGCCGCAGTATCACCTCTTCCAGTTCACAGTACTTTCAGTTCTTCCACTCAGATAACCTGGTTAGTCAAATCAGCACACTCGTTTGAGATGGCTTTGAACACGAGTAAGTATATTGTTGAGACTGTTTTTTACAGGCTGTTCACTGGATACAAATATAGCATGCGTGTATGAAAACAGCTTTCTCACTATAGAAGTTTTTTGAAACGTACATTTTAAATCAAATTAAACGTGGAAATGCATGTCCGGGGCATTGAAACGAGTGAAACCTTGTACACCACCACACTTGCTGACAATGTCAACAGCTCGTAGTTTTCAAGAGTCTAATAATTCCTCAGGAAATAGCGCCTAAAGTGTTTGTTTGTTTGTTTGTTTGTTTTTGTTTTTGGTTTTTTTTGGTCTCAGCTCAGAGTTGGGTGTAGAGTTAGAGTAACAATGCCGTCAGCTATTGTAGATTTCTAGTAGGAAAAGAAGTGACACTGTTCATTAAAATTGAATACAGCGTGTTATACTAACTTTATCTTTAAAACAGCTTTGTGTAAGGCACAGACCTCCACGCAGGATGAAAAAAAATATATATTGTAAACGTGAATCCTACTCGGCCAGTTTGTTTGAGAAACGTATTTATTGGTTAGGCTGCTTTTGTGCATTGTTTATCGGCCTATTGTTTTGTAGGCTAAACAAACTAGATTATTTAACTGCCTGTCCGAACTATCTTTTTTATCCATGGTCACCCAGTTTGAATCACTGTTTGGCCCACAGTGCTGCACTTTGCTTCCAAGGATGAGTTTCATTTCCGCAGAAGGCAGACTGGTAACCGTTGACTACGGCCCCTCTCCCAACATATGACATCTTAGCCTATTAACGCTCATCTGTAGAGGAAATAATATGAAAATGTTGCCAAATTGTTTTTCTCTGTGGGAGATATTAAAAACTGAATACTGAGCTGGTACTGACTAGCCCTGCAGTTGCAACGCAGGCTGTAGTGGCCATCAGATGTCATTCAAATATGACTGATAATGACATGACCTGTACAAATGCTGCATTACACATTTCAGTCAAAACCTAATATAATCATAGTCTAATATCACAGAAACAGCTTCTAACTAGTCACCCTCCTGTTACTTTCAGATTTACTGATTTTTTTTTATTTTTTATTTTATTTATTTATTTATTTTTATCAGTTGGGGTTAATTTGACCCAAGAAATTAACCTTCTGGAAAAGGATGATAATAAAAATTGTCAACCAAGTTTATGTGTCAGGTACTTGATGTGTCTTGTTGACTACCTAAATAGCCCTTTAATAAAACATAACCCCACCCCCTTATACATCAATGTTGTTGTGGGAATCATGTTTTTCCTCCCCAGTGTCACATGGTTGTGGCACTACAGGTGTGGTGAGAGCCCTATAGCAGAGGAAAGTTTTTTGACTATAATAAATGGCATGTTATAGTTCCTCTGTGTCATCCAGAGCTGAAACAACCTGGGGTCAAATAAACCCCGAAGAGTTATTGATGCATAAAAATATGTACAGGACACTGAAAACATAACATGTTCATTTTATGTTTACCCACTTGTCCCCAGTAAATTACAAAAAGTCATGAAATGTGAAGCCAAAAAAAGATGTTTATCATGTATTTAGAGGTGTTACAAATTGACTGGGGTGGATGAGGCAAAAATGTATTGAACATCTTGTCTCCTTGGAGTGTTCCTGGAAAAGTAACTGGAACCTGGTGAAAAAACAGCCAGGGCACAGGACAGGGTTCAGCGTTTCTTTGGAACTGTTGCTTCATCATAATCCTCGTATGACATCATAAACTGTAATTTATCTTCAGCATACCTCAAAGTTTCTCAAATTTTAATTCATTTTTTCATTTGCTGCCTTCAGGGTGCGAAACATGGCTCTACTATTTACACACATGCTAGTAGTTTTGTTGACTCTGTGTGTTTCTGTTATGCAACATCTATCCCTAAGTATGCCGAAGCTGAGATTGCTCTTTCAGCTCTTCTAGCATGTGACAAGTCTCAGCCTCAGTATTTAAAAAGTCTGTTCAAATCTGTGCCAGCTACCATTCAAATGTTTTCTGTTTTCTTTTCTTCTTTTCCCTTCTTGTTTTGTAAGTTTGAGGTTTGTTTTACTGGGACTATTGGTTTTTAGGAAGAGAAAAAAATGGACAAGTGCATGTTGCCAGCCGCTTAGGACTGAATTAGAAAATGAAGAAAATCACCTGTTGATTCTGTGGTTGATCAGCCGTTTTCCTCAAACATTTTTTCTACAGGATGGATATTGTTGAAAGTAAGTGCCTGCACTTGTAGACAATGTATGAGAAGGCATTTCTCTGACATTACACACCAAGGTCTCATGTTACAACTTGAGTCAAAGTTGGATACTCTCGGTCACTTCACAAACAAGTGAAAGTTGCTCTGCCAAATTTTTACTTGAGTTAAAGTTCTGGGGTACTTACTTTTAAAAATATTCAGGTATTCAAAAGTACATTTTCTTTTTATTTTCAACACATTGCTGTGTTGTTTTCATGATGCATCTACAGAAATTCATAACTCTTTGAGACCACCTGATGAATGCACAGACTTCGTTGTAGAATCACTCTGCTACACAAATGTACTGACCAGTGGCGGATTAGTCGTTTGCTCTTTAATAAAATGGAACAGATGCATTTTACTTTGAAAGTGGATGTTTTGCTTTCACTTGTCTCACAGTGGATGATGTAGCTATACTTTTACATCAAACCCTGTTGAGAGTGTGTACTGTGATTGTTTTTTCAGCTGTGAGGAACACAGTGTGCAACCAACTGCACTTTAGCAAAGAAAAAAAAACAGCTGACATCAAAGCTTCCAGACTTTACAAAAAAAAAAATTCAAGTTAAGTACAGATACTCAAAAAATTTACTTAATTACAGTACTGCAGTAAATGACTGTACTTCATTACTGTCCACCACTTGTGAATATTAATGTTGGAATTTGTTAAAGTAACTGGTTTGCTTCCCTGTTTCCACCGACAGACTCTCCTCCAGTTGTTACTGACATGAGGATTGTTATAGTGGGGAAGACGGGATCAGGGAAGAGTGCCACAGGTAACACCATCCTGGGACGAAAAGTCTTTCACACGGAGGAGCTCTCTCCATCATCTGTGACAATTTGCTGTGCCAAAGAGAGAAGCGACTTTGATGAAAGAAGCGTCACTGTCATTGACACTCCCGGGGCCTTTGACACAAAGATGATGGAGGCCCAGCTGAAAAGTGAAATAGACAGATGTATCAGCCTGTCGCTCCCAGGGCCCCATGTGTTCCTGCTGGTGATTAGCCTGATGGTGAGGTTCACAAAGGAGGAGGAGAATGCTGTGAAGTGGATCAAGGACAACTTTGGTGGAGAAGCTTCCAGTTATATTCTGATACTTTTCACCGGGGGAGACAAGCTCAAGGAGAAGACAATCGACACCCATCTTGACCAGTGCCCCGAGCTCAAGGAGGTTGTCAGTGGCTGTGCAGGCTACTTTGTGTTTGACAACACCCGCATAGATAATCGCACTCAGGTGTCTGATCTCTTTGAAAAGATAGAGGAGATAGTGAAATCAAATGGAGGTCACTATACCAGTGACATATATGAAGAGGCCCAGAGAAAGATGAAAGAAAATGAGAAGTGGTCGAAGTGGGGAGGTAACATGAACACTCTCAGTAATGGTCTAATAACGGCATCAGTATTTACCATGGCTGTTGCTAACCCTCCTCTTCGTGTCCTTGCCGTGGTGGCAGAGGAAGTAGCATTTACAGCCAGAGCAGGCTCCGCTCTCATGGCCACTGGCGCAGGGATTTCTAAAGTCCTTGGGAGGTGGATGAAACCTAAAAACGACAACAAGGACAGTCAGTGACATCGGTCCATCTTTGGAGCAAAACGTAGATACGTCTTTTTAAGCCAGTGCCTTTATGACATCACTTGACTACAAAATAGTCATATTTTGTCTGCTTTTAATGATATACTGTTATATATAATGTTATCCTGGAATGACTAAATTCATAGATACTGATGCTGTATATAGCTGTACTGTTATCTTTGTACTCATGGTACCAAACAAACAATTACATTAGCATTATACCCGGAGTCAATGGGGAAAAAGCTACCATGTAAAAATTGAAGTAAAACTTGAAGTAGATCCCTTTGGTTACCATGACAACACAATTAACACGACGCACGGGTTAAATCTAAACATATTCTCTTTGGTAAAAAGCTTTCATATAGAATATGACATTCCTTCTGATACTTTGCAATTTTTTTTTCCATGCAGTCCTGTCTTCTTTTGACATATTTCCAGACTGTGGGTTAGCAAGCGGACAAATTTGAGTGCAACAGCATCATGGGCAGGATACAAGGAGCTGTCTCTATGTTTAGACAAATAAATGGAATTCATTTGGCAGTATGCACTCACACTTTGTGCATTTTTTATTGGCTCTGTTTGAATTTCAAAATCAGTGCACCTTGCTCTAATCAACCAGTCTGCCATGCCTTCGCCCAGCCGACCACGAGAAGACACTGTGCTGTTTGTGATCTACATACTTGTGAGTTTTTTTGGTGCTTGTGCTTAATTCAAATCTTAATTCAAGTTATATTGAAGAACTTTTGATAAAAATTTGACAGTAATCAGTGCTGAGTTCTGTTGTGTTTTGCATGGCCTTGTGTAAACTCATGTTTTTAGGACGTTCAGCTTTATTGACCAGTTTAAAACATTTGTCAGAAAAGTAATCAAAAAGTAATCAAGTGAAATAAGTTACATTGACGAAATAATTAAATTGGTTACATTACTTATTACATTTTTAATAGGGTAACTATTAATCTGTAACCCATTACATTTCCAAAGTAACCTTCTTAACACTATTTTAAAATGATGTTTAAAATGATGTAATACAACAAAATTAATTAATTGCACTTGCTTACCGAATTTAACTGAACTGACTGAGATGGAAATGATTCATTATGGTACCTATATTCTGGACTGTGTGGCTTGTATACAAATTTACTTACATATTTAAAAAATAAATAAATAAATAATATAATACATGCCAAACCCTTTCCTTAGTCATTAAGTCTTTGTTGGTAGTGATGGAAGAGACAGTGGTATTATTGGATAAAATCAAGAGAGAATCAAGAGATTTCCCCAGGTTTTCATTTTACCGAAAGTGTTTTTCACTGACCAATACTTAAAACAACTGCGGTCTGCGAGTACAGAAAACTTAATTTAAAGTAGTGTGTGGGCAAACATAATGATCATGCTGATTTGGGAAATCAGAGAAAACATACAGAGTGAAGGCCGGGATTAATGTAAATTTCAGGTTGGGACAAAGTTGCACAAAAAAAGTAAAAAGTGAAAAAAAAAAAGTTTAAAAAAGTAAATCTGTTATACTGAAGGCAAACCAGTTAAATGGTCTGAATATTCATTTAGAGAAAGGTGGTTTGCTATTTCATTTTCCTTTTTCTGAAACTCGGTTGAAATATTTGAGATATTTAGTGGATGGGATGGAAACTTAACTGATCAGCTGGGCTCGGGCTAATCTTAGCAAACAGGTCAGAATGAACTGGTTTTGTGGACGGTCATTCAACAATAGGAGGATGTGATGCAGCCTAGAGGTTTGGCTCTTTCCTCCCTTGTAAACATCTAAAAGTCATTGTGTGATTATGCTCAGAGAATCTAATGTCTATCAGGTAAAGAGCTTAAACGTTGTATTTAACGTTGTTTAAACCGTACACAGCATACAAATCATGTTCATGCAGGCACTTATTTAGCATATTCATAGTGTTGTTGACATCCAGCACAGGGATGCGCATTTTCAAATGTAAATTGAGGACAATACAAGGAAATAGGAAGCCCCTTCTCCATAGGTCAAAAGGGGGCTTCCAGAAGTTTCCCAGAGAGCCGATGTGTGGCTAGAACCAAGTTCAGTTCGCAATTCAGAGCTGAAACAAGGCGGTTGAGGCCTTCCTGGCTTTGGAAAAGAGGGATCCAACATCATGTCTGAAGGTAAGATTATTTGTTTTGATGTTAAAAATGAGGAAGCATTGATCCTACAGTGTATTAGTACTTTGTGAAGTGATGATGCGTTCTGTTTGTGGACTACTTTAGAGCATGAGTATAAAATGAGGGCAAAATGTAGGCAGTATTTTGTCATATCTTGTCTATTTTCATCTGTTTGCTATAATTTCACATCGCAGCTGTGCCCCTGAGAGAGAAAAAACAGAGAACCCTTCCCCGGTCTGATGGGTGTGGTCTGTCTGGCCATGACGGTATGTTCATTCATTGGATTGTTCTAGATGCTTCTAAATTAGTCATGAATGAATAGCCATATTTTTCAGCTTATTGCAGACTGCTATGGCGAGAAATCATTTTACTTCATTGCTATGCTCTATGTTCATTTTGTGTATGCATTTTCAGCTCTGGATTTGTCTGGGGGGCTGAGGATAGTCCTGGTGGGTAAGACTGGATCAGGGAAGAGTGCAACAGGAAACACCATCCTGGGGAGGGCAGCCTTCAAAGAGGACCCAAGCCCTGTTTCTGTGACAAAACACTGCGAGAGGCAGAGTGGAGAAGTGGACGGGACCATAGTCCACGTCATCGACACGCCAGGGCTGTTTGACACCATTGTTACAGAGGAGGAATTAAAGACAAAGATAGAAGAGTGTGTCAAAATGTCAGTCCCCGGCCCTCATGCCTTTCTGTTGGTGATCAGGCTTGGAGTGAGGTTCACTGAAGAGGAGAGAAACGCCGTCAAGTGGATCCAGGATAACTTTGGAGACGATGCCTCCATGTACACCATCATGCTGTTTACGTGTAAAGATCAGGCAAAAGCCGACAACGCTCTGAAGGAGTGCAAGGAGCTGCGGAGACTCTCAATCACATTTGGACGCAGATACCACGCCTTCAACAACAACGACGCAGATGACCGGGCTCAGGTCAAAGAGCTGATCACAATGATCAAGGAAATGGTACATGATAACGGGGGAAAGCACTACACAAACGAGATGTATGAAAAAGCTCAGAGAAAGCTCAGAGAGGAGGAGGAGCGGAAGACACAGGAGGAGGAGAAGAAGAAAGAGGAGGAGAGGAAAATGTGGGATGCAGAGAGAGAAAAGAAAGAGAAAGAGAGAGCAAAGGAGAAAAATGTTAGAAAAAAGAATATACGTGTGGCATCAGCTGCTGCTATTGTGCTGGTGTTGGTTGGCATGGTTATAGCAGTAGGAGCAAACCAGACAGTGGCCCTGTGTCTAGGAGCTCCAGCACTCATACTAGGAGTGCTTTGTGGCATAGCTGCCCTGGGCATATGGAAAGGAGTAAATTGCAGACGCAGAGCAAATAATCCAGTATAACTTAGGGCAGACTGGCACTCATAGTATAGTATAGTGGATCCACAGTGACATGCATCAGTATTGGCATGTTTATGGTTGTTATTGATCCTTTGTACCACTGATTCTGGCAGTATTTCACATAACACACCTATTATTGTCACTGATGAAACTCGTGAAAGAATGATTTCTGCATTCTGTTCCTAAATTATACAGTGTCAACAATGCAAAACACAAGTACAAGTACATAAGTACAAGTACATAAACGAGTATATCCACTAAAATCAGAGTTGCAGACGTACAAACAGTATGAAATGTAAAACTTTATTTCAGTTGTTTACTGTTTTATTGTTTGGATTTTTCACAACTTTGCCATAAGCTGCTTCAAACATGAGGCACAGATCTTGACTCGTACATGAACGGACATTTTGTTATTGACATTAAACAATTGTAAGTTTTAATAATGTGAGAACATAATGTTTTTTTTATATATATACTTCTTGTGCATTTTGTGAATACATTTCAGTACAGCTCAGGCTAAATTATACAATAAAATGACCAAGAAGCACATGCACAATTTGTGTTTCCAGTGTTTCTGGTTCTTAAACCGTGACTATGCTGTTTCCCTCTCTGTGTTACAAACTCACTTCCTTCAAGGAAACGAGAGACAATAGCAAACATCTGCCAAGGGATCACATTTGAGTGACGTAACCTTCTAAAAAGAGCAGCTACTCACTATCCGGCCGAAATGCCACTGCCAGCGCATTTTTTTATGGCACAAGTAGGGCCTTTAAAACTACGTTCCATAATAAACTACATTCTGTGTCAGCCGCATACTGAGGAAAATGAAGATGTTTCCATCTTTAGGGTCATAGATTCCTCAACTAACATGGCACTAAACACTTTTAAGCAATATTTCATGTCTTGGCAAATTTTATGAAAATTATGAAATAATTAAAAAAACAAAAAAATAAAAAAAACGTATGAAATAAAAAACAAACAAACAAAAAAAAAACAATGAAGGACATTTCTTACTTGGTTGTTACTACTTAGTGTGTTCCGTCATTGCTTTGCAAATGGATTTGTTTTTGTAGTGAGCTAAAGGTGTAAACTTATAATGCTGTAACCACTACTCCTCTATGCCATATTTCAATCCAGCAAGAAAACCTGCAATGATATAATCATTCACAGGACATTGTAGCATTTACCACAAGAAGAAACAAGAAACACAAAACAGGTGAAACGCACATGTAAAAATAAAATGTCCTATTTACAGCTCTCTACCAACAGAGGACTAATTATTATAGAGCAAACACCGTATTACATTTTAATTCTCATCAAGTGGCAGGCATAGTTTTGGTTGGAATGGAAACAAGTGAATTTGGATTACTCTCTGCAGGGAAAAAAAATTGTATGACTTCACCCATTTCATGAGATAAGCAATTATACACAACAAAGGTTACAAAAAATCTGTATTCCTTTGTCTTTAAAAAACCTATGTAATCAATCTCAGGCATGAATTAATAGTGAATAGTGAAAAGTCAAATTTACTGCAGAGTAAGTAACTGACCCCACTTTCACATCCTGACTGTGAGCTCTCTGAACACAGTTTTACTACTGATGGAACCGTTTACTCCAATCAGCAGGAACGTATCCCAAGGGGAGAAATCTGACTGGTGCAAAATCAGCAAAGGTATCCCAACAAATTGTCAGCTGGATTAGCAAGAGGAGAGACCGCCATCTACTGGTACCAGCAGGGATGGCATAAAGGATCAGAATCAAATCACAATCAGATTCATAGCCAAGTAAGGTCTTGTGCAGACTGCCAGCCCAAATCCATTTTTGTATCCAGGTTGATTTTTACAAAGTCTGGACAGCAAAAATGTGATTGAAATGTGATTCCTCTGGCTGCTCAAATCGGATTTCAAACAGTCTTTTGCATCCTTCACAACTCGATACACAGCGACACACAGTGACAACATCAAATTCAGAGTGAGGGAAGTGCATCAGAGCAGCCAGGCAGAATCCATGCTGTTACTAGCGGAGTGGTATGGAGGACAACACAGAGAATAACAGACTGTGGACAGACACTGACATAAATTGTCTGCTGACACTTTGGGAGAAGGCTGTATGCTTCCTGTATGTTTCCCCTGCTTCCACATTAGAAAACTGCATCAACAACGTATGTAGTTACTGACCCCTATGCTGTTACCACAAGAATGTCTGATGATGTCTGGAGACACAAATCTGATCTGATCATTTGCAAATAACAGTGTAGACAGTCTTTCTTAAAGATCTGATTTGGGAAACAGAGCCCATTTGCTTGCAGTCTGAACAAGGCCGAAGTTTGCACATACAAGGAATATTGCGTGGGATGATCATATTAAAAACTAAACAAGAACCAACATACAGTGAATTTAAATCTAAAAAACTAACAACAAAAATCATGACATCAGTAATGTTAAATGTTCTGTTAAAAAGATGATGATAATGATAAAAACTTCATAATCACAATGACAAAAAAGTCACTGTTTATTCCAGATTTAGTTAAATGATGTTAGTCAAGTAGTCAAAGCGCATTCTGTATTGTTCTTGTCATGATTTTTTTTTTAACATGCTTGTAGACATAAGAAAAGAACCCCTTCTGGATGCTCTGTCCAATACCAGCCCAGAAACAGTTCACAGCTGTTTTCACTTTCACTTTCTCGGAGCTCACTTCAAATCACACAGATATATCCAGCGGCAGCTTTCACATGCCAAGGCATGTCCCTCTAAGACAAGCTCACCTGTGCAAGACATGGCCCCTGGGAAAGTTTAAGGTGAAGAGGGAGGGGCAGGGAAGGTTTAGACATGCTCCTCATAATCTGCGTAAAAATGAAATGCTCACAGCTGTAATGCTGTGAGCTACAGGGAGAACCATCTCAGTCTGATCAGTGCACTATCAGATAACATCTGAATGTTAGGATGTATTGGTGGCATAATGTGTGTGTGTGTGCGTGTGTGTGCGCGCGCGCGCATGTGTTTATCTGTTTTGAGGAGCAGTGCAGGATGGAACAAGTGTCTGGAACAAAACACTTTGGAGGAAAATATCAACAGTTCTGCAAATGGAATTCTGTTGAGATTCTGTATGTTGAACACATAGAAAAACTAAGCAGGTTGTTAGGACATGAATGTGATAATGAAAACACTGAACGTCTCACTTGATTCAAGAATGTATTTCACCCAAACCCTCCAGTTTACACACAAACTGATACAAGAGACATACTGAGGATACAATATATTATAAAGCAGCAATTACAAACATCCAAAAGACACGATTGTTCTTCCAAATGAAGAAACAGTGGTTTACAACTCTCTAATATGTATTTTGGAGACAAAACAAAAATGAAAATGAAAGGAGTGATCTTTGCTTAAATGAAATACCTGTACCTGAATAACTCTACCATCTAATTGCTTGCCATAAACTGTCAAACATTTCTTTAGCGCATTCATAACCTTCAGTGGCTGTAAGCAATGTGCCACCACCAATGAGAATGGGTGAGGAAAAACGTACTCCTCCACCAAGTGCTCCGATGCAAGCAACAGTTACCTTATAACACCAACCAGTTTTTTCCTCCTCTGTTTTGATCCTTTTCTCTCCGTCCCTCCTTTTTTGCTTTTCCTCCTCCTCCGTCCTTGTCTTTTCCTCTTGCGCTTGCTGGTACATCTCATTGGTGTAGTGTCTTCCTCCATTGAAGTCCACCATCTTCTCTATCTTCTCTAGAAGTTCTTGGACCTGGCTATGGCCGGTTCCCTCACCATTGATGAGTGAATGGTATCTGCCTCCACAAGAATTGACCAGTTCACGTAAACTGAGGCTCTCTCTCATATAATCCTCCACAGTTTTATCCAATAGCAGGTCTGCATGTGTAAACAGGACCATGGTGTACAAGAAGACACCTGACCCAAAATTATTCTGGATCCACTCCACAGCCTTCCTTTCCTCCTCTGTTTGTCTCGCCTTCAGACTGATCACCAGCAAGAAAGCATGGGGTCCAGGAAAAGATTGATGAATGTACTCTTCTATTTTGGATTTAAAGTCCTTCTTTGTCTTTTGTGTGTCAAACAACCCTGGGGTGTCTATAACAACAATCTCTCTTCCAGCATTTGTAACTTTTTCTTTCTGACAACCTATTGTCACAGACTCAGGTGACATCCCCTCTTTAAAGAAATTTCTACTCCCCAGGATGGTGTTTCCAGTCGCACTCTTCCCAGATCCAGTGTTTCCAACCAGAATAAGTCTCAGATCTTTCAGACGCTTTGATTCTGTGGATCATTAAAGAATGACTGCATTAGTCACTTAAAATATTCAGTAGTGTGCATATGTGTGTGGGTCTGTTTTTGACTACCTTTGGGGAAACACACTGGTCTTAAAACCTGCTAATTGGGAACAGCTTGTCCAACTGGGGACAAAAGTCGTGTCCCCATTTGGCAAAAGCTGCTTTTTTGGGTCAGTGATTAGCTGAAGGATTAGGGTTAGGCACGTAGCACATAGTGATGGTTGAGGTTGGGGTAAGTCTCCAGGAAATGACTTCAAATCTATGAAATGTCCCCCAGAGGGACCTAGTAGTAGTAAGTAAATGTGTGTATGCAATAACTTCTAATTCTAGACAAATTCAACTTCTTAACTTGATGGTGCCTTAGATGACATCACTTGTGAGATGAAAAAATTAAAACAGTTGAAAATGCATTGGCAGACACTGACATGTGCGCACTTAACTACTAACATACTCAACATCAGTCATGACACAGCATTTTGGAAATAAACTTGTTGCTAAAGTGATTTTTTAAAACATTGTATTATCTTATTGAATGATGAACGTCATGCAAGTGTGTTCAGCTTTACCTTTGTGCTGGCTCTGACACTGAGCAGTGAGGATGAGAGCACACAGTGTGATCAGTGCAAGCAGGGTGCAACCTGGGATACAACCTCTTCCCTGGGACATTGCTATAGTTGTAGTCTCTCTCGAAATCTAAAAAACACAACAATCAGGATAATACAGATAGGTTGTCATGTTGATATCATCAGATCAAAACAGGTCCTGGTTAGCATATGAGCTTTGTCGTCATAATGAAAAGACACAGTAGATCTTTATTGTAGGCAAAGTGCAATTTGCATTCATCTTACAAAAATGTAATTCTTTACAAACCTGCTGATTCCGTGTAGGCAGAAGAGAGGAAGCCCTTCAAAGTAACCAAGTGTCTGACTGCCTCCTGTTTGTACTGTCAGTTAAAAAGGCTTGGCTTTGAGGTCAGTTTCACTTTCCATGAAACTAGTCATATGTGCTTAAGTCAGCTACAAACAATAGGAAGGCAGTTATATCCAGGAACAAGAGGTGGCCAAACCAGAAAAGCCATACTGATGTCAAGAGGGATGGCATAAAGGTGTGTGTGTGTGTGTGTGTGTGTGTGTTCCCCAGTTTTTAAGCAGAGGTTTTCTGGTGAAATGCTTGTTACAGCTGATCAGTGCTACCAGTATCAGCAATTTCTACTAGGGCTGTGTCCACTCACTGATCAGGAAGCGTGTAATGGGGGTGTATTTGAGTCATAGATGGGTAGGCAAGGATGTTTGTCATAGATTCAAGAAATAAAGGTGGAATGGGGTCTAAAATCATCCTGCTCAATGTCTATAACTGATTTTTAGAATTCCTTGCAAGGCCCCAATGTGTTTTGTGTGTGTGTGTGTGTGTGTGTGCATGTGTGTGTGTGTGTGTGCAAGCCTGTTTGTTCCCACTCTATCATTTTGTTTCTCTATCATCCTATTGCGTGCTAGTCAGCCTACGTCCCTCTATATTTATCTCATATCTCGTTCCATGATGTGTCTCCGGACGCTGTAAACAGGCACTGATTGGACTGTTGACTAACACAGCCCTTCATCTCTCAGTGCACTCGCTGTGGCCATGCGAAACATGTCACTCAACCCTTTACTTCTTCATCACAGAGGTGTTCAGGAAACAATGTAGTCTTGATAATGCTCTCTATGCCAGATCAGAAAGAGCAAATCAGCACTAAACCCTTTAATTTTTTAATTTTTTAATTTTTTAGCTGTAATCATTGTTTTTGACATTTATAGTGAATAGCATTCATCTGGTAATGTCAACGTTTTTCAGAATTAAAACATCAGCTTTTGAATCTGAAAATTGTTTCCACCTCAAAATGGAGAATTATTACAGAAACACACAGCTGCCACTCACCACCACATTTTACATTTTTGAAAGCTGTTTACTCACTAAGGACAATGTGTTTGTTCAGTCTTTAAAGGTTTAATCTGGGTGAATCTGAATCATTATGGGAGAGGGTTGGAATTGTATGGAAATGTGATGTGATGAGTAAGAACACAAATAAGGGCCACAAGCAGCAGGTGTTTAAAGCCAGAGACACAGATCCCAGATCAGAGCTGACCTTTAAAAACTAGTCATCCAGGCAGGCAGGAAAGCCCTAACATGACAACACAGAGGTGTCAGGCAGACACGGCATCAATTTATTGTCCTACTGAGCCACTAACTCTGTTAGACCCTTCAGATTCCAAACAGCATAAATTTTCTGAGCTGATTTCCCTTAATCTGTGTGTTTGGATTTGCCTGTGCCAACAAGTGTGCATAGTGGGTGTGAAAAACACAAAGGGAGCATGCCAAATAATAGCTGATTGCTGAGAACTGCTTCCAGAGAATAGCAGTTCTTCCAGTGAAGGACAAGGATGAGTATAGAAAAACAGCATCACGTTTCAGCACTCTTCGTTCTGAAGTGCCCTGTTTCTCTGCATGTGTGTATGCATGTGTGTGTGT
>OMLB01017845.1:24816-35789 GCA_900302555.1 Myripristis jacobus
GAGACCCAGGCTGGCGTTACTGTTCCCATACTGTTCTCCTCAGGACCCGGAGGCCCTCGTTTTGATTGCCAAGGGATGGTTCTGCCACATAGCATCCTAGGCAGTCTGGAGGACTTCAGAAGTTACCTAGAGGCCAGGGGAGAGACAGAGGTGTGCTGTGGCACTTGGATAGACGAAGTGTCAACATGTAAAATGAAAAACCATTAACTCAATAATGTTTTCATAATTTTTTTCTGTTAAAGATACATATTCCAAATCTATATACAGAAAGTTGCCTACAAAGTTGCTTACATTGTGTAAACCAACCTTCTCTCTCTGCCCTCCAGCTGGTGACGCGGATACCAGAGTCCCAGAGAGGACATCTGTCTGAGGCATCATGGGGACAGCATACTGAAGCTGGGGAGAAATGCCTCAGGGCCCCTTGTGGCCACAGAGACATTCAGAGCAATGCCCTGCAGAACTGGCATTTACATATAAGGCAGCGCCGACACCAGCAGGACTTTTTATCTAGTACGTTCAAGACTGCAACAACCTGCAGCAGAGAAAAAAATGGTTACAGTCGCATTAAAACTTCATTTTGTGCACAGACACTGGCATGTCAACGCTGATATGGTAGCCACCTTGCCATATTTTTGCTGTCAAAACACCAGAATAATCCAAAGTGGTTCATTTAGTCTGAGTTTTAGTATATTAAAGTGTTCTAATGTACAGACTGCATTGATGTCACACTTTGACATGTCTCAACTACTGTGGTTCCTGCAATCTTCACCAGAATCATCACCATCACTGGAGGACTCACAGCAATTAAAGCATTACAAGCTATGATATCAAAACTTTGTAGTCTGTATGAACATCTTAATATGCTGTCAAAACACCATATAAATATGTATATTGCGTAGATACACAACACTATAAAAAAGTATTTCAACTAATTCCCAGTATTCTGTATTTAAAATTTCATGCAAATATATTGAAAATTCCTCCCTTGTTTGAAAAATGATAATAATTAGAACTGATCAATATGTATTTTAGGTGTCAGCCAGAAAGCTGGTTAATTGCACCAAAATTGCAGCAGAGCTCATTTAAATATCAGCTATTAGTAAATCACTTGCTACATTGGTAATATTTGTGCCCCTTATTTTTCAGCGCATGCAGCTGGTTTGTGCCAGCTCTAGTAAATCATGGGGTTAGCTTGCAAAACACTGTCTTATTATCTTTCAGTCTCTCTCTCCCTTCTACTTTTTTCCTATTTATTTGTCTATGATTTTGTTTATCTGTCTATTTCCCCCAAAATAGGTGTGCTCCAAAGGCCAGCGGAGAACTTACTGATGAACCAAGTCAACCACTTCAGAGAAACTCAGGAGCAGAAAGACCTTTTGAATCAAGTCCTGCCAGTCATTCACTCTGGATATGTATGACATCGCTATTGCATCTCTAAATGTCTGCCTCGGTGTCTGAATAATGTTATATTTCGTCAGTTCCTTGTTCCAATTCCCTAACACTCCCATCCCTCTCAGCTCCACTGTAAAACATGCTTATGTCTCCCTATCACTCTCTCCTTTGGTTTTTCATGACTCATTTGGTTTCTTATTGTGTAAGTTTGTGTGAGTCTATATTTCTATGTTGCAGGGTTACCGTGTGGGCAGTGAATTCTGGAGTGTGCCCCAGCGCTTTGGAGATGAGCTGAGTGGCATCACAAGCACCCTGACTCAGACACAGCAAGGCAAGCGAGAGCCTGTTGTACATGTGGGACAACCACGCAGCATATGCCAGGAGTCAGGTATGTGCAGAGCTAAAGACACAGACCTGCACACGTACATACACATGTGCATACAGCCTTTCTAGGAGATAACCATTTCTCTCCATGGGAAAACATACCTTCATGTAGGAAACATGTGCGCTGAGGGACAGCATCCATCCATGCAGACCTGGGACCGGAGTCTGTACCTGCAACAACAACTTCAGGAGCTCAGAGAGGTTCTAAAGGACATTAACTTCCAAAAGCCGGTAATTGGAGTTCAGTGACCCTTTATCGCTTTTTTGGCTTAAGTTTAATAGAATACATACATATTATTGTACTATAAAAGTGTGATGCTCAATTGTACTCTGCCAGGGCAATCTGCCTTTGGCTACTGGTGCTGGCTAGGGCCCTCATTTAGTCTGGATCTTCTCTGGATCTTCCCAGCCAGGCTCACACTGTACCTGGATGTTCTGTACAAGGAACAAGCTACACAGGGAGGACAAACATGCACGCAAGCACACATACACAGCCTATTGTAAATACACTGTTTGCAAATACATCATATACCTGTAAAACAGAAATACACACATGCATGAGAGATAATAGAGCACTTCCACAAACAACCCTCATGCACGTACACACACGGAGGGTACAGTTATGAAATCTGGCGCGTGTTCAGCCATAGAGCAGCAGTGCTATGGTTTGTAGGGTAACAGAGCCCAAGAGAAGGAAACAGACTTGTCCAATTGCTCTCAGCATGACAATAACTCTATCACAGTGGGGTCCTGGGGCACAGCCAGTTCTGTCACACATACACATACACACACACACACACACATGCGTAAATGTACACTACTCCGCACAGCCAGTGCCCATTAAACCTCATTAACACCTCGAGTAACAGGTGCTGATTATGGAAAGGTTTATTCAAATTACATCTTTCTCTTTGTTTCTCTCAGTCCCTCCCTCATACTCCCCCTGCTCCACCCCCTCACCCAACCCTCCATTGCCACCTCTCTGTCACACTCTCTTACACACTCACACACCTGTGGCAGTGATATAAGAGAAAATGGTAGCAGTGTGTTCTGTCTTATCTGTGGTTAATGTGATGCTGAGGTGATTTGGGGTCTGAAGTACCTGCTGACAAACAGGCAGGCAGAGACAGCTCGTCCTGTTGGCAGCAGGCTAACCCGTGGCTTCGTGACAGATGTGCAAAGCAAGAGTGAGAGGGGGGCGGGACGAGATAAAGAGAGAAAAGAGGTAAACTCAGCAGTGCTAAGTGAATGAGAGTGGTGAGGGAAAATTGAACTTCTGGTAGTACTATGAAGTGTGGATAAGTTTGAAAGGAAGAAAGCAGGAATGGTTGGTTGGTGTGCAGAATGATGGAGGCCTCCTGGATTTACGTCACTTGTTTAGCATTGCCTGTCCCACAGTACAGTGGGCACTCGATGTTCGCTCCAAGTCTTCTGCTCTGTCCTTACTAAAAAAGAGTGGGGGGTGACATTTTGGTGATTTACACGGTTGAGAGGGTCTGCAAAAGTGACGACATGTCTTTGTCAGTCGAACCTGGACAACCTGTTCCACCCTCTTTTGCCACATGGTAGGTTTTATAAGACCCCTAATTTTGTCTTATGTAGCTGTGCTCAGATGAATGGACAGGACATTTCTATTGATGTCAGATTGAACAGTGCATCGAGTGCAGTATTTCAGGATCTTCGTGACAAGCTCTAATCCGAGAGCAAGAGAATATTACATAACAATTGCAAGTGCCAAAATTCTGTATGTGTGTGTACCTCACCCCTCATGTATGTCTTATCAAAGGACATTGATGGATTGGAGGTGATTGGTTCTGGCAAGCCATTCACTTCTGTCACAGTGTGTCGCAGTCCCTTACTGGTGGAGGAAGAAGAGAAGGAGCAGAACAGGATGCAGCAGGAGAGCCTGTAAGAGTAAATGGAGAAGTGAGGAGTAAATGGTGAACTGATTTATTAGCTAAATGCCTGCCTAACTACCTGAATGAGTCACTGACTAACTGAGTACTACTGAGACAAACTGACTGACTAACCCTCTAACTGCCTAATTGCCTTTTTGACTGACAGTCTGACTTTCGGACTGAGTGGTAAATGCAGTCATGTCTTGTCCTCAGTGATCCATTGGCTCAGTGTGACCACACTGTGTTGGATGCACTGCTGATTCCTGCCTTGAGGTTCTGTGGTCAGCCAGCTCACTGGACTGGTAGCTCCACCTCTTATCAGGTACAGAATGACCTTAATACAGCACTTCACACTCAGCTCCAAAAGGGTGTGAACAACAGTCCCAGTAGATGGGTCATTTGATAATATAGGTACTATACAGACTAGAGATGGGACAAAATGAAATTAAAAAAAATCATTGGTGTTGTTGAACTGTGCTGAACATGTTAAATGATTGCTGACACGCATTGAAATAATTTCACCATGTTTTATGCTATTTTTTTTTCAGCACTATGAACTGTTTGCAATACAATAATAACACAATCAGTGTCATATGTTATATGTTACACAACACAAAGATATCAAATTCATTATGGATGATTGGTGCTGAAGCCATGAGACATAGGCATCCTGGGTAAATGACACAAGGAGACTTATTTTATCACGTGATAGCAAAACATCCTTAATACAGACACATACAAAACACACAAACTCAGGGTCTAGAATCCAGATCTGTCACACACAACTCTATGCAAATAGTATGATGGATAGTTTAACCCTTTAATTTGTCTTATTCTCCATCATCCTCCATCTTAGGGAGAGGTGGGAATCAGTGCTAGGATAAACTTTGAGGCTCTGGTTGGTCAAAGAGCCTCGTCCCACCTGGATCTGCACAATGAGGGTAGCACTGCCATCTACTACACCTGGCAGCAGCTGCCTCTGCCACACAGCTTTCCTGACCTACGGTCACAAACAACCTCTCCACACTTCTACTTCAACTCCTCAGCTGGTACATACTCACAGGCACACACACACAAACCCACATACACCTGCAGCAAACACTCTTACATAAAAATTGTTTGTTATTTTAACTTATGCCCAACCTTTCTATCTTTCAGCCAGCTCTCAACATGTCTTTCCACAATCCATTCTGTAGGTGTGATCCTTCCTGGTGATACCCAACAGGTGGACTTCATATTCAAGTCAGAGGTGCCAGGCATCAAGAGTGAGCTATGGCAGCTTAACACCCACCCTGTGCTGCTGAGAGGAGCCTCTATGCAGGTTACCTTGAGAGGAGTGGCACTGTACCACGACAAGGCTGCAGACCAGCAACTGGACATAGAGGTATTGAATTGTTAAACTGGTGTGAGTGTGTGCGTGCATGTGTCTGTAAAAGACACATGCACACATGAACTGAATGAACCCTTACATAATTGTGTTTCTGTGTGTTTGTATGCATGGATGTGGTTGTGGGTGGGTGCTTTGGTGTGTGACTGCAGAGGGAGCTGGAGAAGAAGGTGGTGCTAAAAATGTGTCGGTCAATAGTGCACGATGTGCTGCGAGGGGTCCAGACCCCAGAGAGACCCAGCTCTCCTGCAGAGCTCTACATCACTGAAGAACACAAGTTCATCAGCAAAAATCCCAAGGTAAATAGTAGTAGTAGATGCACCACAATGAATTTTCCATAAACATCTCAAAATTTTCTTAGTGACAAGTGAAGTGATGTTTATTGATTGTAAAAAGTATTTTTAGGGCCACAGCATTGCCTACACAGTATGACCCTATAAAACAGATCATAATGACGGCATTAATCTCTCCCTCAGTTTGGTTGGACATTTGAGACATATTAGCCATTATAGCTCTGGATAACCCCATTTTTCTTTGCTGGCAAAGTTGGTGGTTAATGTTTAGTTCAGCATGAATCATAGTCTCACCACCTTGTTAAAAGTAAGATGACTCCTTCACGATGAGCCCATTATGGCACCACCTACCCAACTGAGATCCTGTGTGAGTCCACATTCATTTAGTGCACCAAATTATGTTATTGCCATAATAATTCTTATTATCTCATTAACTAATAATATCTTACAACTGCTAATATCTTAAGCCAGTCACACTGTCATCACATTACACAATTTAGCCTTTGTTTCCTATAACTGGGTTAATTGGATGGCTGATTAGATTGGTTTATTGAATATGGAACATGTCTGTCTTAATTGCCCATAGACATGAGAGAGAAGTGGTGCACACACTCAAAAGTATCTATTAAAAAAACAAGGTAGAGAGTGCAGTATCCTCTTTTGAAATAGGTCATTATAACCTATAATTGGGATAAATGGAGGACAAAAAAAGTCACATCTGTCATTACCAATGGTTAGGACCATTACAGCTTAGAGGCTCTTTCACGTGAGTATGTTCTATCAACACAAAAGATGACACACATCTCTCTACACCTCCCTTGAGTAGGTAAAAAGGATGACACACATCTCCGCTATTATGATTATTATCCTGTTGTGTGACAGTAATTTGTGTCCAGAGGAGTCTTGTGGTCACGTGTTAACACTTCTTTCATTCTGCTGGGTAAGGATTCTCAATGCACTCACTCCTATTTTTTTAAGCTGCAATATCTTCATGAACCAGTGGAGGCACTAAAGAGACTGTGGCAGGAAGTCAATCCAGGACACAGTTGGGACCTCTCTGGGAATACACTCAGACAGGTAACTTGCCAAAATAACACCTGATAACATAAATAAAACTGCATAAAATATATCTGTGTATGTGTTCAAGTGCTTCATGGAACCCCTCTGAATTCTGGCCCATAACATACTGTGGCATCACTCCTTATCTCTTTTCCTTTTAGTCGTCACTGTCACTACCATATGTATTTACCCAGAATTAAACTGAAATCAAAAACCCACTTTGAATTGTGTTGTCTCTGCATTCTCTTGGGAAAAAGTAAATCATTTACCATACCACACTGACACAAGAAACATGGTAGATTTGTCCATTCATCTTTTGCCATTACAAGTAAATATCAAGCATTTGGAGCCACAGTACAATCATTTGGTTTCAGAACACCTGGATTATGCTCTGCAATAATTTTGTAGTCATTTTTGCCTTTTTGAAAATCTAAAGAACCACAGGGCGGGTATGGAGCAGCGCTGGCAGACATGCATATACAAAATTCATCAGTGTTTAAACTGACATGAGGGTGAGGAGACAAAATGACTAAATTTGGACTGCTTCTTTCAGGTGGTTTTGTCCCTGCCAGAGCATGAGTCAGCAGAGGGCACCCTCACCAGAGAGCAGGGTCTGTCCAAGCTCAACTCCCTGATTCTGGAGCTCTCTCAGCCTCTGCTCACACACATCCCTTTGACGATAGCAACAATAGGGTGAGGCATGAATCCACACAATCACACACACTACTGATTACTAAGTGTATGAATCAAACACAGGCTCTCACACACACACACACAGTTGCACACCCTCACATACAGAGTGTTGTCAGCCTGTGAATTGTGTGCTGCCCCCTGCAGGCAGCAGTTGTGGGGGAGGCTGCTGGATAAACTGGCTGGTGAGGCCATGTGGCTCAGACCCCTGCTGGGCCTAATGGAGACAGATACATGGACCCAAGAAATTCAAGAACCCCCAATCAATGACCCCAGTAAGTTTCATAGACACACACATGCACCATGTTCTTAATACTGAGCAGTGAAGATATGATATGTGTACTGATTATTACAGTGTGACTGAATTCTAGTTTTGGCCGATTGTACAAAGAAAGATGAGAAGAGCGAGATAAAGGGAGAAGCAACTGCAAAGGCGAAGAGTAGAGGGAGTGTAAGAGAAAAGGATGACAAAATACCAGAATCTAAGTCATCAGCAAGGGCGAAATCAGTGGAGGTAAGATGAAGGTGTGTGCTATTATGTACTCTGTGCGTGCATGTGTGTGTGTGTGTGTGTGTGTGTGTGGGAGAGAGGGTGAAAGAGAGAACATGTATGTCTTCTGTTTAGCTGACTTAAATGTGTCAACAATAAGACACATACTGGATCAAGCCACTGAGGGGCAGCAGATTCTGACACATGTTGATTATAAAGTGTGTGTATGGACAGTTCAGAGTGTGTGAACCAGCTGAAAAGGGTTAGACTGACATTCCACATCCACTCTTCAGAGTATCAACCAGTCCACAAAGCCAGCCCTCCCCCAGTCGGTTTTTTCGCTTCACAGTGAATATGGGAGGGGATGAGTGTTTCCAATGTATTAATTTAGCAGTGGTGCACCATCACAGCAAGGAAATTAACCACCAGTGCAAGAGAAAATGTGAAATTAAAATAAACATTGCAATTGTGTCTTGCTATTATCTGAAACTGCAAAAGTGCAGTCCAGTATTTTTGTAAGTAAGTAAAGGCTATAGGTCTCTCTTGAGAATGAGACCCCATGTCTTAATGAGATTATGATTAAATACATTAATTATTATGCATTTAAATAATCTTTGCTTTTTAATTGGAACCTCAACTTGCATCATAACTTAGGCACAAACACTTACAGATATGGGACAAATATAGAGTTGTCACTCAAAAGCACCACAGCTGCACAAAAATTACAGAGGAAACACTGTAGGAGACATCCATATTTTTGGATTGAAACTGACAAGGCAAGATAACCAGTCATTACATAGTCTTACATTTGAATGTATGGGGTCTTAATTTCAACATAAACATTTTATGTAATTTCAGATCATGGCATCAGAACAGCATTTCTAATGTTATAAAACTCTAAGCGTACCAATGAATCTAATGCTTGCTCTTACACTTACCTGCTCCGTGGGAAAATGCCCTTTGCAAATTAAACCAGCTCACTTTACACCTGATTTCTTCTATGGTTCTGTGGAAAAGAGTAATGTTGGATTTATTACAGCACCAGCTCAGCACAGTAATAAATAATTTAGTCTAATTGTTATCTCCCCTAGATAAAGTCATTATAATAAAAGTTCATAGAATCATTAAGTTGATAACTGACCATATTCCAAAGTAAAACTTACCTCCTCATGGGACTAAATATACAACATTGAGCCTACACTGACATTGCAATAATTATTTCACATAGACCTTGAATTTGACTTTGACTTTCTTAGTGAAATCAACATAACAGGATGGTTGGAGCGGCGGCAATTTTTCTGTGAATCATTGCCGTCATAAAGAGCTGTTGCCATGTATTTACTGTTTTCAACAAGCAGCCACAGCACAACATATCTTCTCGGTCAACAAGCGAGTGCGACACACTTTACTGCCCTATACATGCCATGTTAGTATAACAACTAACAAAAAGTGCCATTTTATTTTGTACTATCCAAATGACCGTGGCATTGAGTTAAATTCTCTGATACCTGTAGACACCATGAAACAGCAATGTAATTAATTTGCTTGTTTTTAGTTTGCAAATTTCTTTCTTTTTTAGACATACAATACCAGTTTACTTCAATACCCATTCTAGTTTCCATGCTTCCATTTTGGAGTTGTCCTAATGCTGAATCTGATTTTCATCTCAGTCACAGGTGTAGGTGTTGATGGAGCTGCTTCATTTCAAAGCCTTTGCCATGACCATGTCAGTGGGTTTGACACTCATTACAGACAGAGTTCTCAATATCGGTCTTCATCACTGTATATTTTGCTGAGTGATTTTCTCCTCTCTTTCTCTGATGGTTGAGTCATAGGTGGGGTAGAGCCTATTAGTCACTGGGTACCATGGTAACAGAACACCATGTAAAAACGTGCACCTGCTCTCCAACTGTGTGTCCAGGGTGTGAACTGACGGCACCTGCACCAGACTTAGCCATCTGCGACACACACACACACACAAACTCAATGAGCGAAATCTGGACAGCAGCTTAAGCAGTACAGTACATCAACAACATGAACTCCTTGAATTATGCAGTAGCTGCAAATTTCATTGTGGAATATGCTAACATCATGCATTGTACAATAAAAACGCCCACTTTAGTCTTATCTCATCACTAAAATATGCTAATCTCTCCCTTTTCCTCTCTCTCTCTCTCTCTCTCTCTCTCTCTCCCTCACTCACTGTCTGTATTTCTGTCATCTGTCCATCCTGTGAACAGGACCGCAAGAAGTTGGGTAGAAAAGGAGAAGAACCTGTGAAGCATCCTGGGGGAAAGGAAGGGAAAGAGCTGGCTAAAGAGTCCTCACTGACTGATGACAGACCTGAGACCCCAGACCCTAATGTCCAGGAGGAGGTGATGAACAAATACAGGGGCTGCCTGCACCAAACGGTTAGTGTTTTCATTATTTTCATCCCACTTTTTAATTTAAATGCACACTATGCAAAATTAGCTATCTATCTATCTGTCTGTCTGTCTGTCTGTCTGTCTGTCTGTCTATCAGGTTTATGTTCTGATGGAAGACCTGGTGGACAACCTGTGTGACCTGGCAGATGAGATCAAAGAGGGACAGGAAGCAGATCTGTGAATAGTTCCTGTGACTGACTGGATAGCGCGCACGCGCACACACACACACACACACACACACACACCATTCCACATTAACAGGCACACAGGAGCTACTACATAGCTGTAACACTTACCAGTTAATAAAGCTGAACAACTTTTGTGTCACATTGTGTGTTGTGGCTGTTACTACAAAATCAATAAATCTGTCTGATGTGCTCCATACAGTAGATATGTGCCCAGGACAACTTTTATTAACACACACCGCCACCACCACTACCACGCATACACACACACACACACACGCACACGCACACGCACGCGCACGCTCTGTCGGAGAGTAGTGGGTTAACACTACCGCTGACTCTGCAAACGACGCGCTCCCGACCCCGCCTCTCTTTCGCTCCCAGTTGTGTATGCTGTGTGTGCTCTGCGTGCCTGCGGCTGCCGGTATGCGTGCGATGGGGTGCCTGAGTGAGAGAGGGAGTGAGTGAGCGGCTGTGCACCGTGGCTAATCCATGTCCTATGCGGATTTCAACGCTGCCTGATCTGTTGGCTCATCCGTCATCCAGCGTAGGCTTGGATTGGAAAAACAAAAAAGGTATTCGGCCCTTGCCTCACGTTTGCCGGACAAATAGGTGCGGGGACTGCCCTGCGCTACGCCGTTGCTGCTAAAATCAGGCAGCCTCAGCTCAGGGGAAATATTGGATCTATCGACGCTGTGGACTCGGGGAGCAAAACAGCACAGGCGGAGATGCTCAGTGGACAAGGCGAGAGATGAGCAATGGCAAAGTA
>OMLB01017846.1:0-55973 GCA_900302555.1 Myripristis jacobus
GAAGTGATGCCCAAAGTGCCCCCTATTTGCCACATTTTGACCATCAGCAACCTGCTACTGCATGCTCCCCATGAAACCTGAGAGTCCACAGATGGGCCTATCTATCGGTGAGTGGCTCATCACCAAAATCACTGAACTAACGGCCCAAGAAGAGCAGATAGAAACGTTGTCTTATTTGACCAGAACCATTCATCATCAAAAATAAACATCTGACATTTTAAACAAAGCTTGAAAAGCGGTCAAGAGCTGAGGGAGTTCTGATTTGAACTGGGGATAGACGCCCTGCCTCTGTAAACAGACAGGCATTAGGGGAGGCAGCTGCTACAGAGGCAGCCGGGAAATAGGTTTCACCCGCAACTGCCAGGTAACGCCAGATAATGAAGCGACAGTACATGAACGCGTTTTATTCTACAGAGGGGGAGGTGTAAGGAAACATGTCTGTCACCTCATTTTTTCTCAAGTTCTCTCTTTGCAGAGTGACGACTAACTACATTTGGAATTAAAAACAAAAAAAAAGGGGGTGTGTGTTAATCTTTCTTAAAAACACATTGTTTTCTGTCTGTAATTAACACTAGTGCTTCCAAAATATATTGTATGATTTAGATTTGTTTCCAATGATTTTTGGGGGAGATTTTTGGGATATCCGTCTATGTAAGGATCAGGGCTCAAAAAGGGGAGAGTCACCAGTTGCTTGCATAAATCGGTTGCCCCTGGGAGGTGTCCTGCATAGAAATGCACTGCACGTTGAACTTGCACATCTCTTCATGTGACACAAACAGAGGGGTGTTTACATCAATTAGTCAGAAGGCCACTTATCTCCCTCTAAAGCTTGGTGAACAGGAACACTCATCCAACGTGTGGATGATCAACAAGGTCATCAGCCAAGAAACGGCGGCCATTGTAAAACCTCTCACCATCATTGGCCATCAACAGTCACTCTTTTTCTGTGTATCCTCATTTCACTGCAGAAGTGATTTGTTTCATGGTAATAGCAAAATGAATGAGTAGTTTATCATAGCCATTCAAAGACTACCAGTTCTTTACTACTTTCATTTCAAACACAATGGCAATGAATGTCTAAATAAAAGATTAAGGAACAGTTGAGTCCATTGTTGGGGTCAATGATCAACTCTGATTAATGTTGTGTATTTATTTATTTTTAAATTAGTGCTGCCTAGTCAGTGCCTGGTGAAATGCAATACCAAAGTACTGACAACAAATGATTTGCCTTTTCAAGACTTTGTCTGCCTGTTGCACTGCCCACCGTCGCTCTGTCAGTGTTGATTATCAGCAAAACACAGAATAAACACGGTTCATCCCAGTCTGTACCCCCACACCAGCCTAAGTAGGTACATCAGTCTGGTAGTGCATCTGCTCTAAAAACAAAACGTCAACTGGATTCACTCTCCATCTGTGTTGAGGCAGCAAAGCGCCAGTCCGACCCTCCTCCACCTGAGTTCTCTTCTTTGGAAGACCTCGGTGTGAAAACAATGCTAGGCTTCACTTGTGCTTTTGGGCTTTGTCTGCAGAGCCACAGTGTACTTTCTTTTGTTATTGCTTTACGCCCTAGCTGTTGTTGGTATGATGAAACATGCCTACAGGAAATGACAGAACATCCTGAAAAGCAAAATTCAGCCAAATGGAGGGATTTAGGCAAATATGCACAGGGACACAGAATATCTCTTATTTGTTTATTCTTATTTTAACATGAAAGAGTTGCTTAATGCAGCTTTAAAGGGGGACATGAAGTTTCTTTTAAAGGGGTTCACCTTCTTGTTGGTTCCCTTTAATTTGGGGCGACATTTACTGTACCTGGGACTCTTGATAAATAACAACGCTGATGTTTCTTTTCCCATAAGGACAACAACATTCTGCCACGCTAATGAATTGTTCACTTGTAACATGTAGACAAGATGATCATGTGACTTAGGTTATGACGGGCCAAGATTTTATCATTTAGGTGACATTCCCGAATTGCCAGAGGTCATCATCGGAGATAGCTGTGAAAATGTCATCAGTCATTAGGACACAGTCCATGAAACACAATGCTCCATTTCAGCTCGAGTGTTTCCTTCAGGGAGTCACAAGGATCGTTCAAGTTGACTGGGTCCAGAAGAAAACAGTAAATTGTTTACGTCGAGAAATGATTTGGCAGGGCTGGGATGTTCTTTAGGCTTTAGACTGTGAGAGAAATGTCACCTAAACTCGGCACATTCTGTCTTGGAAGGTGGTATGGGATTCCGTTGTAAACAAGGGGATCTCTGAAAGGATTGGCCTTCCAATTTCATCGTCAGTAGGTCAGGTTCATGGACTCTTTGTTCAACTAAACATAATGCAGCACAAGGAAGGGCAAATACAAGCTTTGGATACTGTTAATCTTGAAGAAAATAGATTTATGGTATGAGTCTTCAAAGGGATTTCATCGTCCTCGCCAACCCGGGCCTTTATTCCCTCCTTTGCACAAAAATATTTACTCTTTAGGAGCCCTCTGGACATTGAAGGCATTGAAAACACATTTCTTGAGTTTAAACATTTTTTGAGAGGGACAGAATGAAAGAATGCATATTGCATCTTACAACTAAGCAATACACCAAAGGCCATGCTAATAAAAAAAAAATACATATATATAAATACAGACTCCATCACATCTGTAATACAAATGGGTAAGTGTTGCATTCTTTCCATTAAAAGCAAATTTTTTTTATTAGAGTTTATGAACATGATGTTTTGGCCAAACATTCCTGAAACATGAATTTTTTTAATGTTGTAAATAATAGGTTCTGATGAGGGCCTTCTTGGCAAAAAACAGAATATTTCAATGTTCGCTTTTAATAGTTTCTAGCAAACAATGATTTTAGTGGCAAGAGTGCTGTGCCCATCCATTTTGTACTTCTACACTATTTTTCTAATTGGTTCTCTGCTCCCGTTGCTGGAATCCAAATCTGCTACTGGTGAAAATGTATGGATGCCCATGTTTCCAGCCTCCAGTGTCTGAGTGTTATATGATTAGTGCCATCTCGGCACCTCCAGGCCCGGTCCCTGCCAAGGTCACTTGGCCTGAGCTGCAGCTGACGACTCCCACACAGCCGGGCCAGATGGTCCCCTCTGCACACATTACCTTCCACGGATACCACTCTGAAGGTGAGGACAATCCAAGTGACATTCAGAGGCCAAGTGTCCCAAGTTTCAGCTGTCAAACGGAGATCTTGAAAAACGAACTGCGTAAAAGGAAAGACACACTCCCTGCTAAGAACAGGCTTTTAGACCTCCTCTGTGCAGGAAGCCAAGTTCCTAATTGTCTGATTGATGCTTGATGGATGCTTCACTGAATGAGCATATGGAGGGATTCTTGATCTAATGCTGAGATATGTCCTTTGTAAGCTAAAGGGTAATTGCAGGGCTTTATGTTTTGCTGCTATTACAAGGGATTGTAGTGGTGTGGAGAAGTGCTCCAACAAGTCATTTTCTGACTCGAAGCGACCATCAAAGTGCTTTTCAATTAATATAATTTTCCTGTCTAAAGTAAACACATATGAACATCTGAGGCATTTGTTACGGCGTATACATTTGAGCACAACATCTTACATGTTTTGCTGCTTAAAGATGTTGAATTGTTGAATAGCTGTTATGGTGTAGGAACTTCATTCTCTCCTCTCCAAATGGACAAGCCAAACCAAACTGGCCCCAAGCACGTGGGATACACCAAGATTCAACAGTATTTGTGTGGGAGCAGTTGTTTTTACTTAATGCTCTACAGTTGGCATTGCATGTATCATGGATAGTGACATTTGGCTGAGTCACCCATGTGTGCAACTAAGCTTGTGACAGCATCGGTAATATCCCTCTGTCTATGCCACAGGTGAAGTCTGTGCCCTATTCCAGCTCTGCCAGATTTATAGTAACTGTGGCTGTGCACACTGAAAGTTTCACTCATTTATCTATATATATATATATTTTTTTAAAATATAATGTAGTGCAAATAATGTCCAGAAAGTCCTTGCTTCACTGTTCACCCGTATGATATCTAATGCTGCATTCCTTTCAGAAAAAGTGAAAGATCAGAATGACATCTCATGGTTACAACTTGACAGAGTAAAGCATTCAGCTCACTGGAGCAACCATGTCCAACATCATTTCTATTCATGAATTGAAAAGCATCTCTAAAAAAAACTGCACAAGATAAGCAGATATTGCTCATTTTTCAAGAGAGCGGCTGATTGTATATAACTGCAATCTGCAGTGTAGTAAATATGCCTGGGAAATATCTAACTACCCATAAAAATAAAAAAAAACACTGCACACTGCACATCCTACATGTAATTACCACAAGGAGGCTGACATGAGTGAGTTTGTTTTTGTCCCCGAGTTGTTAGTTTGTCTTCACAAAAATTTTGATATCAAGTGAACACGGCATGAAACCTAAACAATAGTAACTCAAAACACAGGCTGCAGCAGTGCAGAAAATGTGGCAGCGTTAAATACTGCAGCTCTAATTGGATAGGTGAAAAATAAAAAAACATGGTAATGTGGTATTTGAAAGAAGTGCATTCAGAAATGTCCTTTTAGGTCTCAGCTCATTATGTCTTGATCTGTGGAGGCTGCAGCAGTCAGTGGCTTAACTCTGGAGTGTACCCTGTTTAAATGACCATTCTCTCTGTCTCCTTCTCCCCCCCCATTTGGTCAAGGGAAGGCGAGATGAGATGAGCTTTTGAAAGTCCTATAATTACTGCAGAGTAATCAGCCCATTTAACATTCGTCTGTCCCTTTGTCCAACATGTACAGCGGCCTAAGACGGCTAATTGGGCAAGAGGGCTTACCCAAATGGTGCAGACTTAGAAAGAAAAGTGGCTTTTAATATATAGAGATACGAAGGGCTTACGTCCTATACTGTATAATTTTCTGATAACATTGAGACCACTCTTTTAGTTTTTGGAGAAAGGCTAGAGAAAGGAAAACCTGGCTGAGCGTAGCTTTTTGTCACCGTGCCGCTTTGTGAGGAAAGACTGCCTGCAGCCCAAGATAAAACGACGGGAGGTGACAAATTCATAACGGCTTTGTGTTCGTACAATTCAGAGGGATTCTGGGGTTGGCCGGGAATAAGGTGACACAGCTGACAGGAATTTCATCTCACTGAACGTGCCACACACTGCAGCAAAGAAACAATCCCCGACAAGATGCGTCTTGGAAAGTCAGTCCTTTTTTTTTTTTTTTTTTTTCAAAAAGATAGGTCATACAGTATGGCGGATACATTCCAAGGGTGATTATAAACAATAGGAACACAAAATACTTGGCTGACAAACCCAATATGGAGTCTTTCAGAAGTAGTCAGATGCAAGTTGCAAGTCAGATGCAGTTTACAGGTGTCCTATTGGTTCACAAGCTCTGAATCTCTGCTTTAATTTGTGTAACATTTTTACACTTTAGGCTATATGTACATCTGCATTACATGTCTTTACAGGAAAGGTCTGTGACAAATAAAGGTAAAACAGAAATATGGGGGTTGGAGATAATGTTTGGAAAAAAGAAAACATTACAATCAATCTCACCCTTACTTAACAACACCTGGCAAATGTCTCCTTGCATTAAATGCTGAAATTACTTTGTAGTAGATTAACTGGCAATGGACCAGCTAGTGTATATTGCCTGCGAATGTATTCAGAGAAGATAAAGTGGCTAATTTTCCTGTCAAAACGAATTGCCCTCCCGACAAAGAACCTCTCAGGTTTTGGCAAAGTAACACTGTATTGATTTTGTCCTTGTATGTCATGCTGTAGGGTTTCATTCTTGAATTTGTGAAAATCATGTGTACAATCTGTATTTGAAAATGTAGCCATTCTGAGTGCCCAGTATGGTAAGTTTCATCAGGCAGGAATGATACCATCAGCCCCTACAGATCTTCTGAGCCAAAGCTGCTCCTCAAAATCGGCTGATTCAGTTCTTCTCTTCTTTGCTCAAACACAAAAGTGTGCTTTCCATATACAGAGATGCTGGGCGCATGTGAGCCCCATTAGCGTGTCCTCTGTTTCTTTTAAGTACTTCTCCCATCACTCACCGTGTCCGCCTGCATCACTTTTGATGATACCAACAAAAAGAAACAGTTCTGCCTGCCGGCAATTGTAGCTTTCCTGGCATCTGTTCTTTGATGACTTTAAAAAAGGAATGGGAGACAGATAGAGGGAAAAAAGAGACTGTTATATCCTCACCTCCCTCCGTCCGCCCCCTCACGGCTCACCCTCCTCCACCTTTCAGCAACCTACCCCAGGCCACTCCCCACCCACCTGCACGTCTCTGCCTAATTTCATCATGCTAGCTCCTGTGTAAGCTCGGAATGATTCATTGTTGAGGGGGTTTGAGGGGTACGAGGTGATGGTGGAGGAATATTGAACATCCATCTTAGTTAATGAACTGAGAATCACCTTCCTCTAAATGCATTTCATCATCAGTTCTCATGTATAAATGGGAGGCTGTTGCATACTAGTGCAGATAGACAATTCTCCCCAGCCTACATCTATCCTTTTTCAGGAGAACTTTCCAAAGCAGTTCCTCTTGGGAGTGGACTGACTGTGCAGCAAGCATATAAACTACAACTATAAATAGACCTCAACAATAGCTGCATCTGAAAAAGTGTTATTGTGAAAGTTGGCCAAATAGCCATACTTTTATAAAAAACAGAGATGTATTATGAGCTCTCCATGATGTAAAATACCGTATGCATGCCGATAGTAGGCTCTTGTAGTATACATTCATCTAAGTACATTTGCATTGCATACAAAGAAAATGTGCATCATCTTAAGAAATAGATAAAGAGCTCAGCTAAAGGAGACAAACATAACATCAGTTGTGGAGTTCAAATGATTAATCATTGCAAGATATTGTGCACTTTGATCAAGTACAGTTTATCTCTTTGATTAGAGCAATGAACCATTATGCTTTGTTCATAACTGGCAGATGAATTTAGAGTTTAATTTCTTTCAGTGAATCATGTTTATTAGATTATCTCTTAATTGTTTCTATTGCAGATCTAATAGTGTTTTTTTTAATGGACTACTGTGTGTACGTGCGTGTAGTATGATTGCTAAACAATTTCCACACTTTTAAATGAGAAAACTTCTTGCAGTGTCTTTCTCACAAAGACAAAACACACAAAATAAATGGTAAGCTTGCCACAGTGATTGAGGTCTTGTAAGTTAAAATTAGAATTCAAATTAGAATTGTTTTACTTTTTTAAACGGGTGAAATTGTTCAAGAGTAATTGCATTTGCATGTTGTGTTTTGATGCAGTTAGGCACTGCTACTCAGATGCCAAGGAAATATTTACACTTTGATTTGAGCTTTATTTAATCATTGCAATAAAGATAAAATTTTGATACCCAAGCAACAAATGTGCAGGTTGCTATGTTGGCCAATTAGAAAATATACTTAGGATATCAGACTGCTTGATATCACATTGGTCAGAGCTGGAAAAGTCTGTTTTTTTTTGTGCTTTCCCCCCACCCCTTTCCCCTCCACTCGTCATTTCATCTGAAGGACAGATTTTCTCCCATTGTCACTGTGGTGTCCTTATAAAATCACAGGTCCATGCGGGGGTTCATGCCAGACGGGTCACCTGTCTCCCCGGCCAGCTGGAGGGAGGTGAGAGAACGCAGCAGGCTGTCAATCAGGCCTGAGAGGACAGTGGAGGAGGGAATGAAAAGAAAAGATGAAGCTGGAATGAGTGCTAACTGAGAGGAGGTGAGAGCGACATGCTGACATTTTTTAGGTGTTGGTGAAAAAATAAAGTGAATTGGAAAGGTTTGACTTGATGCTACTGATTATGCTGTCCTCAGAGAGCCGCCTACCCGCATACACACCAGGCTCAGTAAACTAAAATGTAAGAGGAGGAAGTCTTCACATTCAAGCAGCTCTTTTTTGAAAGTATGTAGCGGAGGTCTCTCAGCAGGTAACACAATACACTCTCTGGTGTCAACACTCGAGTTTTTTCTGAACTTGGTTCAACATAATTCAGTTGACATAATTAATTTATGAGCTTTGGCTTGCCTTTTACTTTAAAAAAAATTGTTTGTCCATTTCTCTTGGAAACATGACATTGCACGTCTACTTTTCATTTCTTGACAGTCGCCATGATGCATGAGAGCGATGACACATGCGTGCGTGTATGCTGACCTTGACCTTGACACTGGGTTCAGACAGGATGTGGAAGCGCCACAATGCATCATAAAGTGCTGCCCACTTCCTTTTGGCGCCCCTGTTAACCATTTCAGCTGTTCAGTCAGGATGTGGCTCCATGGATAGCTTGCGATCTGAAGCTCCAGTTTCGGTTTCGATTTCTAGTGTATTTTCTGACAGGCATAGAGCCGGAAGGGACCACACGGTGGGACATGTTAGTCTACCATTTTATGTTATTTTCTTTTATCTCAGGAAAAAAAAAATTCACTGTCTAGGACATTTTTGAGATGCTTTTTTGTATTCATGAATTGCATGATGTGCTGCATACGACACATAGGTCAGAAGTTCTCCACCCCTGTTTTTGATTAACTGAGCTAACTCTTCCAGTCCTGTAGTCCTGCCCAAAAATACATGTTCTAGTTCATTTTCAGTGTTAGAGACCACCCCTGGCTATATATGATACAGTCACTTACCATACTGACTCCCACACCAGTGAGCTTTTCTTTGACAATCTCTCAATACTCACAAGGAGAGAGGAAAAAGAGTGTTGGATCTGTGTTTGACCTGTTTTGAAATATTATTTGCACATAATGGCACCTTGGCAAATGCATCTAATAAGAGGGAAACCTATCTTTTCTTTGCAAACTCCAGGAGTCTGCAACAAAAAAGTTCAAATTCAGAAACTTTGAAGATCATTGAAAGAATGGACTGGAAGGACTTTACTTTTTTCCCACCATAAAGTGAATAGAACTGAGCAGAGCAAAGGCATTTTTTAAGATGAAGGATACAGCTGCACTTTCCTGACTATTGCTGACCAAAAAAACCCAAAAAGACAAACAAACAAAAAAAAAACAAAATTTTAATTTTAACCCCGATATCCACTGACATTTAATGCTTGATCAATAGGACTGGCTTGGTCATATTTTCCATTCTTGGCCAAGGTTATAGAGAAAATAGTTGCAGAACAGTTACTTTAAATTATGAGATGGTCTCTTTGAAAAAAAGTCAGTCAGAGATTGCACTCCTCGGTGTACTCACTGATCTTCATTTAGCAGCTGACTCTCGCCACTCATCTATTTTAATCCTTTTGGACTTCACTGCTTCCTTTGATACTGTAGATCACTCACTTTTAATTAAGCATCTTAAAATAATGAATTGGCATCTCTGTTTTAGTCTGTTTTTTCTCCAATCTCTGAAATAGGACTTTTTGTGTTGCTGTTGGTGATTTTCCACAGAATCTTTGTTTTGTGGAGAACCTCAGGGGTCAATCCTTGGCCCCTGCTTTTTTCTATTTGTCATGTTATGACAGTCATGGTAAAATAATTGTCCAGTCTTGTTTTACCCAGTCATTTCTGTCTCCCAAGAACTCATTCATGCATTCATGCATTCATCACATTCCATTTATACAGCTGTATGCTTAAGCAAGCATAACCTTTCCAGACTTCAATTAATTGAAAATTCTCCTGCTAGACACCTCACTATGAGTACATATCATCTAATTTAGGCTTCATTACACTGGCTACCTGTGTGTTTTAGAATCAATTTTAAGTTTTTAATGAATATTTACGATAATTAATTTACTATCTTACTGTATTTTTCAGTTTATTCTCACTTTTATGTTCTCTATATGTTGCTTTCACTTATATATGCTTTCATTATCATTTTAACATATTCTGCCTTTTATTTTGCTGTTGTGAAGCACTTTGCAACTATGTTTTGAAATGTTCCATACAAATAAAGTTTATTATTTGATTATATGAGGAATAATTACTGCACTGTACATTGAGCACACTTAATCAGATGCAAGGTGGATGAGGTCACTTACATCCTTGTGTTTCTGTTTCACCATTGTTGTGTCCCAGTAGCTTAAATGTGCTCATTTAGAAGAATGTGGAAGCTGAAATTATTTCCCTTAGTTGTTCTGTTCCATCCAACCATTTCTGAATAGTGGCTCCCTGTCTTATGTCTCAGCCCCACATCCTGTTTTAAGAGGAAATATGTAAAATTACATAAGAAAGACACCACTGGAATGTGATTCTCTTTAAAGGGCACCAACTGTTATTTACATGAAATATGATACATTGTAATCATGAGGTACACTGTGTATGCAATACTGTTATTTAATATTAATCAATATGCAAGCTGTTGTCCTTTTGATTATAGCTGTGGCAAGCTCCAAGACAAGAGTTTTGGCACCTATTCCATCAAGCTTTCTGTCGGTGGTGTACTGACGTCAGAGAGAGCACAGTGTATGTCAACACATTAATAGATTTTCCCACTCCATCTGTGGGCTGGAGATGTGAAGAAGGGAAAAATAAACACATGGAAATGGAGCTTAATTAGGCTTTCTCTGATAAGGGCTCAATATATATTGAGCAAGCAGAGGTCTTCCAATAAATTCTGGGGTGTTCCAAATGAGGAGGCAGGAACTAGAAGCGCATCTGATATAGTCAATCAAGTGCAATTAATCTCTGTTGTGGGTGAAGGTATGGGTTGGTTGTAAAGTGTCTCATACCCCTGGCATCATTACACACTCGGATGCCCGCTGCCTTTTAAGAGGTGTGCCGTGGCGCTCTATTTGTGCATCGGACCATGCAATGTACAAGCAAGGCCAGGGACATTACCCGTGCTGTGTGTCGCGACACTGTACCCTCTTCAAGGTAGCCTGCAGGGAGGCAATCTGTGTACACAGATTATTGATGCTCTAATCCAAATGTCACTTCTCGCAGAACTAGATAAAATCATTATTATTTTTAGAACTTCATATACAATACATCAAACTGGCTCCAATCAGGGACTTTTTCAAACTTTTTCGTGATTACACAATTTTACAGTGTAACAAGTCTTACTAGCAGTTAATAATTATTAATAGCTCATTCATAACTTTTTATGTAACAATTAAATTACAGTGAAATTAAACTATGACTTATCTTGCCGAGGACACCCTGGAAGCCCTTCACGGACCCCTGGGGGCCACCACCAGAGTAACTGATTTAGTATTTGCTTGTCTTCAGCTCCACAGTGGCTCAGTGGTTATTACTGTTGTCTCATCACAAGAATGACTTGGGGTCAAATCTTTGCCCCGGTCCTCTCTGCATGGAGTTTGTATGTTCTCCTTGCATCTGTTTGGATTTCCTTCAGGTGTTCCGGTGTCCTCCCCAGTCACAAGATATGCAAGTCAGGTGAAGTGGATAATGCACCTTGCCCGTAGGCATGAATATGTTGATGTAGTATGGAATATGTAATGTGTATGTAGTAGGGTACATGATATGGTTTGTGAAATCCTTGGAGACATGCTGTTTAAAGCAGCTGTATAAATAGACCTGACTCATCTGCTGCTAATCTGTATTTTTTGCTCGGAGATTATATTTAATATTGTATGTTCTGGTCAATGGCCATATCTTAAAGAAAATAGATTTTTTTTAATTCATTTGTTTATTTATTTATTTTTTTTAACTCCCCTTCAGTAGAGGTGGATTCAACTGGAATAATTTTTGTTGTTATTTTTTTTTTTTAAATAATTTCATGTTAATTTCATGTAATTACAGTTGACAGTTAAGTTTTTACACCTTTGATAACACTATCACAACAAGCTTTGTCACTTGTATTAGTATCAGTATCATTATGTTTGTATTAGTGTTTTTGTGGTTCATTTTGTTGTTGTTGCCATTGGTACATTATATCTTTCCAAAGAGTGGCTTTTCCACACTCATTCCATGCATCCCATAGTGTTGTGCTGTCTCCTAAAGGGATCTTCAGGAGGAGATAAAAAGTCCACAATAGATGCCAAAAATAAGTTTTATTCATCATCTGAAAGCTGAGAACCTGAAGACTGATTTGAGATGCACCTCAGCACTGTGTCTCAAGTTATTCTAGTCATCAATCTTCAATCTCTAACACAGTGTTTTGGTTAGACGCCTATTTATTTATTTAGAGTGTGTAAGGGCTGGAACATTATGATGAAACTGTGCGATGGCCATTCCTGAGCTCAATTATGTGTTATTGAAACATTTTTTGGCAATTGGATGGTGAGCACATCTGTCTGGAATTTTCTCATAAACTACCCCATATTGACAATATACCTCAGAAAGCCATATATCCTCTGAATGCCCTGTGTCTCTAGCTTGTGGTTATGAAGTTTCATGGAACTGTGATTATCCTTGATTTCACAATAGGCCATTTTATACAGTGACTCAAGTTTTAAAAAACGGTCTCACTGCAATGAAATGATTACTATGGGGGTAAACATCATCACACATGAATCTAAATTTATGCAACTCCAAGACTGGGCGACAACAACAAATTTGTACTGCATTAAAAAAAAATCTGCATGTTTTTTGCCCCAAACTGCATGAAATTAGCATAATGTGGCATGTCTGCAAGGGGGAGACGTGTGGGTACCCCGAGAAAACCCACTGTCATTCAGATAACAGAGGTGAGAGGTCAAGGGGCTTCTTTGAAAATGGCTATGCCAGTTTTTCCCTCGCCAAAAATTATCCTGACTTTAGAGCAAAATTTAGCACCCTTGGTGACAACGTGCTTGGCATCAATTGATTCCTTAGGTTGTATAGTTTCATATGATACCAGTATTCTCACTCCAGCTTTAAAACTGAGCCCGCTACAGCCTCTCAAAGACAATATGTCAACCAGGCCCACCGATGGGCCATCGGATTATTAAGGGGTATTAAGAAATATCACAGAGAGGGAGAGCTGTTATAGTGAATTTCAGCATGACTATGATTCAGTCTTGACCATGAGGCTGCAGGCCGAGTACCGAAGATAATCACAAGTGCCCTGATATTTAGTACAACAGCATGACCTTGAGTGTGACATTGCTTTTATACAACAGCTCTACAAATGTCTCTCATCAAATGTTGGTAGTAAGGCAGAACAGATTATGATTTACTCATTTAATCAATTTTTCGGCTCTGTCAACACAAGCAACATGTCTATCTTTGCACCGATGCAGTGCAAAGTTTGTTAACATTAAAACACTGATCTGTGGTGTTACTGTAATTAATGGTTACTAACAAACTATAGGAAAGCAGAGCAGTACATAATAGTAAAATGACAGAGTGCTGTTATACTATATATCAGCACTCATGGAATGCCTCTGGTCCAATCAGGCTCCACCACCACAACTAAGTGGGTAAAGTTTATTATATGTGTATTCTGGTAAACTGGAATGCTATTGTGTTCAGAAATATGTCAAGCATTCATATGACAAACAATTTGTAGTTTTCATACTAATGAATTCCCCAATGTTATTAGACAGCCCAATGCATTCAGCTTAGCAAACACCAAAAATGTCACCATGGCACATTTATAGTTATTAGATTCTTGCATGGACGAGAGGAAAATCCTTCCACTTTTGTAATGTCATGTAAATTAATCTGTTCATCCATAAAATCAGATCAAGGATTATGAGAAACGCTGAATCAAACACTTTTCATGATACATTAACCTCACGCGCACTTTTTGCAAATGGGGTTTGTATCATCAGCACAATGATAACGACAACAAACAAAACCACAGGGGAGAGAGAGAGACAGAGATTACAGCCTCCTTTCCTTCTTTGCAATGCCAAATGCTCTTCACTCTCAGTTTTAGACTTCATTTGGTAGTCACACAGTGATCACATCAGAACAACAATAACAAAAGCAACAATAGCGTATTATGGCTGAAAAAAAAAACACTTGTAGTTTGACTTTCAGGCTTTGTCAAATCGGTTGCCTGAACTCTTTTGTTCTTCTCAAGGATATGCAATTACGGCCCAGCACATCAGAGCTGTATTCTTGTCAAATGACAGGCAGTGCACCGAGCACCATACAATATGACCCCATCCACAGAAGCAGCAGACAGGTTCAGGCCTCCTGTTAGCTGTCTGACACCTCCACAATACTCTGACTACAGTCTCATCAGAAAGACAGGTCTGCTCCTTGACCGTTTCTTGACGGCATTGTGTAGCTCTCCTCCAAGTGCTTTCACATATGACACGGACCATATTCCTGTGTCTTTACCAAGGAAGCCGTGCCTTGCTCTTGTGTACCACAATGAACAATATTCCTTACAAAGCAATCATGAATTGTAAAGGCTTTCCCCTCCTCTGTCCCTGTGAGAGAGAGAGAGAGCCAAAATAGATCTATGACCACAGGGACAGGGAATGTCAGCAGCGACTTGCTATGAGGCGGAGAGAAGTAGGTGGGGAATAAGCAAGTGTTTGGGCAGGTCTTGGGGGACTGAAGATCAGAAACAGAGGTCTTCATAGATCCAGGAAGAAGAATGGACACGGAGGGAGGTGGAGGGAGAGGGTGATGGAGAACAGGAGGCCGAGAGCCCAGGGAGATGAGGAGGTGAGTGCAGTGGGAGGAGGGTCAAAATTCAGAAATTGGAAAGGTGTGTGTGTTAGTGTGTGTGTGTGTGTGTGCGTGGGGGTGTGGGGTTTGTCCTTCCCTACAATGTACCCAGGAGGCTGCAGAGAGCACCCGAGGGCTCTGGTTTGTTGTAGCTACTGGAGAAAAGGGAGCTTGTTTGCCATTTTGTAACAGAGTGTCTTAATGAAGTGACAGCCCCAACTTACCTCTGGACTGGACTATAGATTCGCTCAAACGATTTCAAGACTTGGGAAGTTATACTTTGCTTTATGATCTCAGACGAGCTCCCTGTTTTCACACTGTTTACACCATCCCACCTTGTTTACAGCTTAGCACAGAGTTAATTTCAATCCGCGCAGTCAGTTTCTAACAGAATACCCTGTGGGTACTGACTGATTGAACAACATCCTGCAGACAACATTACAATGGCACATTTGCACATTTATCAAATAACACATTTACACATGGATGGCACATTTACACACTCAATGAGCTCTCTTATCACAGCTTATTTAGTAACACTATATTTAATGGGACAAATTATCTATGATATTTTTTAACATTGTTTCTCGTTACCAGTGGCATTAATTACTATTAGTTAATTGATCATTGATATTATAGGGAAAATAATATGCGTGATGCATGATTATTGTATCTTGAAGTGAATTTGTATCCTTACTTTATAATGCACCGAATAAAATTCCAAAGTTGTCATGAAAGTAATTCTGAAATAGAAAGAGAGAGAGAAAAAAAAAATCAACACCAGTTGTTTACTGAGTTGCAAATAAAAGTTTCCAAATCCACAAGCCCGCTCACATAAAAATAGAGCAATTGTGCTCATTATTATATTCATATTTGCTTTTAGTCTGACCTTCACTAACACCAAACACCTCATTCTTCTCTGTGCCAAAAAATCTGACATGTTTGCCTGAGGACCATCCCACTTCAAAGGTGGATTTTGCATGTAGAAAACAACCCAGTAATTTCCCTGGGTACAACAGCTGAGCACACTCGTCTGTGTGGGATGACAAACGGAAAGGGTTATCCGGTCTCCTCAGAATACCTCACAAGCATCGCTCAGATAAACCTAATTTTGCCCAAGGCTCTCTTCACCTGCTTGAAACTAGAGCAATAAATTAGCAAATATCTCCAACAATTCCCAGTTCTCTGAAGCTGCAGTAACTATACATCCACAGGGGCATATCACTTTCCCTTGAGGACCTTGGGAAATATCATTGACGTCTTCAATTTTTTTCCTGACTGTAACAATTACAAATGTCATGGAAGAAAAATCACAAGCTCCATCAGGGGCCCTGTAGCACTTTTTAGGGGGTGACATTGCCAAATGTGTTGGCTGTTTATTTATTAATTTTCTCTTTTCTTTGCATAACATTATTCATGAATATTAATGTTGCCTCATGGTGGGAACTGTTTGCAATACTCAGTGGGCTGGAAGAGGCCATGAAACAAAGCTGAGAAAAATCATATCTGCTAATGTGAAATGGGAGTTGTGGGCTTTCAATGCAGTGGATCAGAGGAGCAAAGCCTATCAGTTAGTAAAATAATCACTCACTAATAAATGCGTGAGAACACATTTACACTTGATACTTGGTATACAAGGGAAAAGGAAATTCACTAAATAGGGTCGGGTAAATTTTCATTAAGCCACAAACCAAAAAGTGCAACTTCACCTCAAATTATGTGACACGATTTCTCTGACTTGCCAAAGAGTTGTCCAAGAAAAACTTCACACCATTTTCCAAGAATAAGAGTCATGAGGGAGGGAGCTTGTGGGTTGACCTATAGTGGGTCTTTACCCCGAGACTGGAGCTGCTTTTAGAACAGACAGCCCAACTTCAGGTCAGCAGGGATTAATTAGCTTTTTGAAACCCGCCCAGCAGATGTCAAGGTAATCTCGGGATGCGGGCCGCAGAGGTCAACGCAATATCTCAGAGCAGAGGGAATGAGAGCTGATCTCACCAGCGTCCAACACTCTGCCATGCCAGGCATTAGTCACAAATAGGCTAAGACCACTCTGTGCAAACTTCCAACCCCTCATTCTGGCCTCATTAACAGCAAAGCATATAATTAGGTCACACTTCTCATCACTATATTTTTCCCGACTCCTAAATCAATTTGAATTTCCTACTCCACGTTTCCTTCCACAACTATACAGCAGCTGTCAGTGGGAGTGCGTGTGGATGGCTTCCTCCGTGCACAAATCGTAAGAGACACTCTGATAATCTCCTTGGGTAAATCAACTTTAGCAAACACATTGAGGGAAAATTGTCAATTTTCTCTTGTCCCTCTTCATTTGAGTAAATGCAGAAGTGCATGCCTCATTGGCCAATACAGTGCACCAGCTCATATATGCAGCTGTTTAAATTCTCCTCTGGGCATATTGGGCTTGGATGTAGCGATGCAGTGCCACTTCAGGCTCCTCATGCAGGAGAGAGGAGATGAAAAGAGCCCACGCGAGCTGCTATTCATACATATGGCTGAGAATGGCTCTGTTCCCTTTGTTCCTGGTTGACCCTGCTGTTCTGAATCGGCGACCCACTCTGCAGTGGCACAGCGTTAATGACTCAGAAAATGCAGCCAGGCACGACGACTCCATGGGAGGCATCACTATGGCCGCCATTAAGATTCGTTGTGCACTGTTTTAATAAGCAGGTCCGACACTTTTAATGCAGCTCTCATCAAATGCAGCAATTAATATGCTTAGTGTAACCTTGATGGGAAGCATTTATTTCAATAACAGCCCTCCGAAAAACCAATGGGTTCAAAAGAGCAGCACAAAAATACTGTTCTCTCTCTCTCTCTCTCTCTCTCTCTCTCTCTCTCTCTCCCACTTGCTCCCTTTTTTTATGCAGGTGTGCTTGGTTGTGATTCATACTTTTTAATGGGATGTTATTTTGGAGGTAGCAAGGAACCTGAGAAATGCTATATATATTTCCTTAGGGGCCAAGAGTTAGTGCTGAACACAGCAATGCTTCCTGGGAGAACCTGCCAGCCTAAAAGCTCCTACTCCCACAAGGAAAAGCAGAATTCCTGTCTGGTGCAATTATTAGAGACTTCCCATTCTGAGCTACAATGTTAAAATTTTTTTGTCAAAGATTAACAAAAGAGCTACATCATCAGTTGTATATAACAGAGCTTTTTTTTTTTTTTTTTTTTTTTTTTAAGTAGGAGATCATTTAGTGTTGTGTTTGCTTGGATCAAAAGCCCAGATGTAACTTCCATCCTTTCTCACAAGCAATATGCAATAACAACAAATATGCAATGAGTGACATGATCTACAACTTTTCAAATAAATCCTTGTTTGCTACTTTTTAACTTTTTAATTGCTAAGTGATACAACACAGCAGCGATCAGTCCAGGATTTTTTTTTTTTGTTGTTATTGTTGTTTTTTTACATTTGCTTTCCTAAACACCATATGTCAGTCCTTCCTGGGAGATGATTTACATTTCCAGCAGCAGGCGAACTGGGCAGTTTGCATGAACAGTGACAGCCACCGTGGCTGAACAGATGAAAAACACAGTGTTACTTAGAAATCCACACAACAGAAAATTCAAGGAGAACTGACAGGTGATGCCTGGTGGGTGCAATGCAGACACGCACCGAAGCAATTAAAGCTCAGTTCCAAAGATGGAAGTGAAATATATATTGAGAGGGAGAAAAAACAGGCAACTCTTGTTACTCGCTAAACCTGGAAATATGCAAGATATTGATTTAGATTTGTATTTACGTTTATTTATTTTTCATCGGGACAATTAGTACACCTTCTCCTACTGCTACTACAGAAATGTTCTTTCCACCATCAATAACACAAACCTTTCATTTTTTCATTACTGAGCAGTTTGTGCTTTACTTGACAGGAACTAATAAGAATGCATCAAGTATAAACTTCATTATGTGCAGTTATTATAATAATGAAAGTAATAATGTATTATGTAAGTTATTATATTAATCTGGACCTTGGATTCGGGTGATACAATACCATTTGGCGGTATTACCATGGTTAGAGACTGTCTCCATAGACTGCTATTAAAATTTTTTGAATGGGTTGGATAAACATGGGCATGGTGGCCAAGTGTGGCTGGCTGATAATGCAATACCTCGGTCCCAGCATTATGCAGCGTTGACTTATTACACATGCAAAGTCATTGCTTTCTATGGAAAACTTAACTGACAGATGACACTTCGGCAACTTGTGGACAGACCGCGTGCAAGGGAGGGCCGGGTGAGTTGCAAATGTCGAACTTCGATGTCCCTGCTCCATCAAGGTCAAACGCAAACTAAACATAGTTGTTTTCCATTGCTGTGTTTCACTTTATGTTGTTTAGAATTGCATCCTTTGCATTTCCAGTAAGCCAGAAACTGCAGCTTTGAGGCTTATCTCGTTTGAGTCTGTTGGGCTCTGTTGTGAGCGTTCCCCAATCTGGAGGCTGTCCTGGCATCAACTATTTTTGCGCACAAGGTATTAGATTGTTCCCTTACTTTTTTTCCCCCCAATATAGTCTCTTCTACCACTCCTCGTAATCTGCCTTTATCATTTCCTCAGCACAACCAGCAGTTCTCTCCTGTTGTTAACATTTGCCTGGAGCAAAAGTAAAATGAAGCAACGTCCAAATAGTTATGGCGGAGGAGGATGTATGAGATGGAGAGACAGTCACACAGACCGCGGTGCTCAGATACTTTACAGCGCCCTATAGGGAAATTCTGCTTTCTGCTTGCCCGTGCCTCCACAGCGAGATCAGAGGTCAGGCTGAGCTATAGCACAGCCCCCTGGAGCTGGTAGGGAGTCGGTGCTTGCTGAGGGACACTGCTGCAGGGTGGATGCTTGCCGGCACAGGGGCTTGATTCACACAGTCCTCTGGTTCAAGGACAGTCTCTCTCTCTTCCCTGTAATCCCTGATGCCCTAATGTCGGAATGAACGGGAACAAAAAGCCGAAAAGGTCAGAAAGAGAGAGAGAGTGAGATGAGTTTTTTGCAATTAGTGTGCAACAAGATCTTGTGGTGAAATCAACTGAACTGCTTAAGAGCTCATCTCATATATTTTAGCTTTTTGCTCTCATCTGTAAGTCGTGTTGACCACTCACCCTGCTGAGAGTTGGTGCTAAGGTGCTGGATAACCATTTGAATTCAAAGTGAAAAAGAGTAGCTTCACATTGACTGTAGATCTGCACAATTTACATTTGTTTGGCAAAGCATTTGGTCTGCAAGACCTTGGTCAGAGCATCAGACTGGCCTGATAAATGAAAATTGTGTAGATTGAAGTGCGCAAATGATTTTTCCCCCTTCTGCATGTCATTTTGATCTTTTTTTTTTTTTTAATTTCTCATCGAGAGAAAGGAGGACGACTGGGTCACAGTTGGAAATAGGACAGCTGCCGAATGCTTGGAACTAAGTGTAAATTGCTCTACAGCGTTTCATATTATTATTATTCTTGTGCATTTTTTTTAAACAATTTCATTAAAAGTTTCAAAGTTGAAAAGTGTATTTTTGCATTTTGAAGGGGAATACTGGTGTCAGCGAGCTGTTCACTCATCTATATCATTTCTGCTACACTTCAGACCAACCTCAGTCTAACTGACATGAACTTATAATTAGTTCTCCTACTGTTCTTGATGCTGGCAGCTGTGCTAGCTAACGTGCACACAAGACGATGCTATTTCTGCCTTTGTTTCACCCTCACAATAGGCAATAGCTGTCATTTATCATGGTTCTTGTGCAGTGCTAAAACAAAGTCTGGAGAGAACTTTGCGCATGAACGCCTAGACCTGGCACAACTACTGCTGAGAGCAAATACTGTGTGCCATGAAATTTGAAATTCAAAGTCACATTACCATAAGCTGCCCATACTGTACCATCACATGCAGCTGGAGACCCTCTCTGATAACTGGTGACGAACTCCTGGAAAAGCAGCCCTGAATAAGGGCAGAGTAAAACCTGTTGGTGTTGAAGAAGCTATAAACCTTTTATTCCGATACACATTTTTGGCTTGCAGTGCCCTGCAGAGCTCAGCGGTGAGCCCTTTCTTTGTTGTTGCCAGTGACTCATGACTTCATCAGTAAGTGACCTTTCAGTCAATGCTGTTGATCAAAACATCAAAGTCATTCAGTGGAAAATTACCTATGGATAGCATTCTGTCAAGGCAGTGTGAGGCAAATGAGGCAAGATAAAATAAAATAAAAATAAATAATAAACATAAAAAACAACATTCTTTTTAAATACTCTGTAGCTCAATACTGTATTATTCTGTATTATTCTCCATTATCTTTTAAAGGCAGCAAAGCACTATTGGAGCTGGGTTTTGTTTCCCTTGAAGTCTTGGCAAGTTGGAAAATGCATTTTCTTTGTTTTTAAAAGTCACATTCGAGAGAGGAAGAAAGAGAAAAGTAACACAACAGCACAATAAATTGATGAAAGAGACTGTAATTTTTAACAAAAAAAAAAAAGAGGGAGGGGGGTGATTGTAATTCACAGTACACAAACCCATGTGCTACTCATTTTCCTTCCTCTTGCCTTGTTTGTTGAATGTTTTGTTTTAGTATGTTAAATCAGTTTGCAATCTACTGATAAAGCCCGTGGTCCTCTCATCCTCGCAGAGCCGTGTTTTATTTGCATGCACTATCAGCCCCTCTAGCTGTTATTTCAGATGGTGTCTCTTCCCAATATGTGGAAAAAAAAAAAACAGAAAAAGAAAAGAAACGGAAGCCATCATCTTACATGGTTCGATTTAACTGAGTGAATATTATACTGTTATTGTACGAAACATAGAAATGGAGTGCAAATGTTCACATGGATTCAGAGTGGAGAATAGAGGACACAGCCGCTGAATATTTAATGACCGTCACATTACCCCAGCCTAATCAAATGATAACATTTGCAGCTCTTTTTATGCAATCCAGTTTGTGCATAACACACTCCTCTTGTGCAAGTGAGGGGAACTACTGTATATTTGCATTATTTCTCAGAGGCAAGTTGAGAAAGTTTTGACTCAACTAAGGCAGAATGTCAGCGAGAGCGCTCAGCGTTTGCATGTGAGAAATGGGGGTGAATTACACACACACAAAAAAAAAAAAATACTGACTGCTCATAGATTTCCATCCAAAGCATGTATTTTTAGATCTTTAATTTTAATATTGAGTGATCTCCACTATCAACAGACTGGAAAATGGCAAGGGAAAAAAAAAAAAAAAAAAAAAAACCTGCATAATGCTGACAGGCATAAAGAGAGATTGTGCAGGTTTCAACAGTTAATCGTCAGTTCCAGTGACTAGTTCTTAAGAATATAGTAATCAAAACATGATGGATAGCTTTCACATTAGCCCTCGTCTGAAATTCCTCTTGGCAGCAGACGCAGAGGTATTCAATCACACTAGGTGATGTGGGCGTAAATGTGGATGTACATACCCATGCAATCTGTCATGCTTGGTCATAGCACACTGGGGAGCAATTAACTTTAATCAGGCTTCGACTGGGTCAATAATTCCAAAAGCAATCACAATACTCCAGGCATTTTTGGCATTAAATGTCGACTTATTGCACAGCTTGCTTCCTCAGTAGCGTGATTCACTTTTGTTTGAGCCACGCCGTCATCAGAAGTAAACGCCCGGTATTTCTTCATTGGTGAATAGTCATTTGATTTTTAAATGGTTCCCAGTGATAGTTAGCCAAAATTCGATCCAGTCACGAACATCTGCAGCAGTTTTATTTTTTTCTCTCATTGTCGCCTTTGTTGGTGATTTACACTGTGTGCGTGTGTGTGTGTGTGCATGTAGTTTTGTATGTGTTTGTGTTTCACAAGCCCTTGTTTATGTCGGTTCCAGTGAGCTGGGTTCATTGTGAGTGAGCATTTATTCAATAAAGGCTTAGTGGGATTTGCGATGAATCTTGTTTCCCTGCCTTTTTTTTCCGTTCCCTCTTTGATTTTGGTATGAATGCCACAGACAAAGATCAGAGAGAGCGGTGCAACCTTGAAAAGAGGTGTTCGGACGCTTTTGGACCTGTGCGCGATTTATATGACCTTTTGGGTTGATTAATTTATGATTCCATCTGACCCTTCAGCAGTTCAAACTCAAAGGTCATGCATCTATAATCACTGCAAATTAACTTGTCCTTCACCAACAAAATCCTATCATTGCTTGACCTTACTGCCTTCTGGCACATTGTCTCAGTCAACATGATCCTACTGGCCTGCTTCACAGCGATGTCACCTTGAAATGAAACCTTCACATTAAGCAAACCTGAACAAACTCCAACATTTCTAACCGCTCTAATGTCACACATTCAAAATAACCTTGCTCTTTTCAGCAGACCAGACTTCATTATATAAAAAGGCAAAGCTGGAGAACAGCCAGAGATTTGCCCTATTGAAATAAAAAATAATTGGTCTGTGAATGGATATTTTAAGTATGGGTTCCTCTCTAGACTTTTACCTTCGCTGACCGGTACCCGAATATAAACTGTATGCCCACACAGATATCAGAAAATCAATATTGTCTGCATGTTGCATTGTGAGACTAGCTGTAACCTTGCACAGAAACCCCAGTGCTTCAAAACAAAAGAAGTTATACTCTTTCCTAACAAATCCCTTGAAACTATATCTAATCAGGCTGCTCATATGATGTATCTTTTCAGTGCAAATAACCTGTAATATATTTTTGTTGTTTCAGGATCAATAGTATCCCTGGTGGCAAGACAAATGCTGATGCCAGCATGCTGAACCTGTTTGTGTGAGATTGATCGTTATGACATAAGTTACATGATCTCCTCCTGCCTGTGCCCATTTCAAGAAACTGCAAGCTGACACATTGCTGAGAACACTGATATGCTTATCAATATTCAGGCTGCATCCTAAACGGCTATGAACAGATGGCTTTGCTGCTCTTTTTCTACATAAACTCACAAGAAATTGTTACCACCCTTGCATACAAAACACTGTGTAGGCTCAAATAATGGGGTGTCATTGTGCATAATGGCCACATTTCTGATGGATTTGGGCTCATAATGGATTCTTAATTAATGCTTGTAAGTTTTGAAAGGCACTGGTGCCTCCATAAATGATAAGGCTCTCTAACCACCCCAATCTCACAGGCTTTTTTGGAATCAGTGGACGTGAACGTGATGATGATGATGATCATGATAACAGCTCTATTTAGATTCCTGTGTGTCTGCGCAGGCACCGGCCTGCCATACATCCATCTGCGGTGTTCTAATATTCTCAAACGTAGGCTGAGAGCATCATTTGTCTTAAGTGTCAAAGGCACTTGACATTACAGGCCCTCCGGCTCGCATCTCAAAGAGAGGCTGACAGGGATCTGCCAGGCGATTTGGTGTCATCTGAGGCACTGCTGATCCGTCAGAAGTCTCTTCTCCGTGCACTCTAAAAGTTAACCACTCAGATGACTTTGGGAAACTTGAGCCGAGGCCGGAGACCAACCCAAGACGGTGCAAGGAAAGGGTTATCACTTTTCAGCATGTTGAAATGAGAAGATGAGCTGATTATTCACTCCCTGCTGCAGCGTGATGGCCTTTGGCCCATTTAGCAATTTAACCAAAGCAAGTTAAGAGGCGGCATGGAGGTTTATGGTCAGGGAGGGAAGCTTTTGAATTGATTTGGTTTGAAACTCTCTATTTCCAGTGTCTTTTAGATCTAAAAAAAACCCCTGCATGCCTTCATTACCGCAGCATTTCTGTTGATTTTAACACTGTAGAGTTTCTATGGAATATCATTTTAAGACAACAGAAACTTGTGTAATTGCGTTGCTAATTTCCATCATATTTTCCAACTCCTGCTATAATCAGTCTGGGAGAGGAACTTGTAATGCTGCTAGGTCTGATAAATGTCTCCGCAATGATATATTTCTACCAGATACCCATAACGTCACTGTTTTGTCAAATTCATTCACTCTGATCAAGAGGCAATTTCAGCAGATACACTAGAAGAGCTTTTTTGATTTAGTTTTTGACATTTTCACCAATATGTCTGACATGCAATATATGCAAATTGGACCTCTCTAATAAGCATCTTTTTTGGTACAATTGGTTCAAACCTCTCCCCCTCGTCTGACAGTGTGCACGTCTAATTTTGGTCATGAAAATAGCCTTATTATTTCCTGATAAGGGCATGCCTATTGAGATGTCACTATTCAGTTCTCGCTGAGCAATCACCCCATCCATTCAATTTGGATTCAAAATATCACTTGCACTTCTCTCAAGGGAGATTGTTACCTCTCTGCTGCAGAAGTATGCACATTCATACTTGCACAGATACACACAGACACAGTCTCACACACACACACACACACACACACACACACCTACCTCATCATTGTCATCTCACATAAGGCTTGGATGATGGATGGTTGTGCAATGTATTCAAGGCCAAATAGGACCACTCAGCTTTCTCACCCAGCTCCTCCAATTTACTGCCCTATGCTCTGCCAGGAGCTTCACAATGTACACAGGAGGAATCCAAAGCATCAATACATGAGCTATGTATTGATACTACATATAGATCCATGATTACCTGCTGTGGTGATATTTATGGTTTGTTTGTCTGAGGAAAGCACAATGGGCTGTCTGAGTCAGAGGTCAACTCGGACACAAACCAACCATTTTTAAAGGAACACTGAACGATTTCGAGGATGTAATTGTGTCTTTTGCCTCTGGGAGATAATTGTTCGGTGACACAGACGGTTCTGATTCATTCCTACATGGCCACTGCGCTCCCTTTACGGGTGTGCTCTCTCTGAAAGGTTGAAAAATGAATAGTGCAAAACCCGACCTGAGGAACTGTTACAGAGCAGCTGCACTGTGAAATTGATATTAATTGAAATTGATTATTCAATCTGGGACACATGGGTCATTAATTTCTAATCTCTCCCTTCAATCAATAATATATCCCTCTCTCTAAAGCAGCCTTTACAGCTTTTGTTAACTTTTGTTTATGAATAAAAATGATTGCAATCATAGCATTCTTTAATTAAAGTTGAGGCTTCCCTGCCCCTCATCATTTAGCGGAATTTCATGCTCCTACTGAAAAATCATTCATTTAGCTTATAGAAAACAGGGATAAGCAATATAAAGGAGCTCCTCCATCATACTTACATGCTGACATTAAAAATGTTTTCTACTGTAAGTTAGCACTTTGAACACTATTAGAAATGCTGTTTTATTTGGCTTTTTGGCTGCCGGATATACATCATTTGGCTTTTTGGTGGCCACATTGGAGGTCCTCAGTGAGTAAACACAACTGCCTGCACACCTATACATGAGACTTCCCAGCACAACTCAGTAGAAATGGTTGATTTCCATTCATACGTCTGCTTAAATCTGTGGTTATCTGCTGTCACTTTAAGTCAGCTGTCCTTTTGCACACACATCTGATTTGTAACAAACACAGAGTACATCTTCAACCCTGCTGGTCCCATTGATCATGATACACAGTATAAGGCAGAGCTTTGTTCAAACCCACAGAATCTAACTCTAAATTTCAGTGGAGATCCTGCGGTGTCAAAAGATGTTAAAAACTTCCTCCGAAATTGTAGGGAAATATGTATAAAATGATGCATAAGAGATGTACATGTGTGATGGAGCTTCAGTTTAACCATTTTAATCATGTTTACATATGTGACATCATCAAATAATATACAAAAAAGCCTAAAACCTACAGATTTTTCTAAGTTTGAGGCCACTTAATAGGAAATTTAATGGAAAACCAGGTTTCAATGAGTTAATGTCTGTTGCTTAAATTAAATACTCGAAACCAAGTGTTTGAGTAGTTGAGTAAAAACTGTGGCTAGAGACAAGGCAATTTCCCGTCTCACCAAACTTCAATTTGGAAACAACCCTATGAGACTATTTTACTACGTTGACTCATGATATGACTTTACTGACCTACACCCACACAGCAAGAATCTTTTTTTTTTGTCTCTTTTCCCTAACCTGGTTGTTTTATATTTGGGGATATTTTGTGTACACGCCCATGATGGTGCCAGATGCTGCTGTGCTGTGTTTGTTTTGTGATCAAACTGCAGCTATTTCATGCATAATCTGTCATCGGTGCAGAAAACTCATCCAAATGCATGCAGCCATGCTCTCACCTCCAGCCACTTTACTTAGACACAGACAATTAACACAGGCCTCTTCAGGCAGAGTGGTCGGCCACAATACACTCTGATTGGGTGTTGATTATGTTTGTTGATTCAACCTTAATTATCCTGGCTTTTTGGAAGGCATCTTCACCCTCTGATTGCTGAATGATATCAACATGAGGTGGCAAAAAAACAGCATCCAGTGAGCATCAACAGCAACGTCTCAAGTGCCCCTGAGGGTCCTAATGATCACTCTTCGGCGTATCAGGCTGCTCCGCATTTGATTTGAAGTGTTCGTGCCGTTGGAACGCCGGGTTATTGAACAAAGCGCACAAATATGTCTTTTTCCATGAATGTCATTACTCATTTGTCTGCTCTTAAATCAGCATTCATGAGGAGATCAGTTTTGTTCTGAAACAACTGAAATTCCTGAAGAATTACATCATCCATCTGCGCTCAATCAAAGCACAATGCACGGATACATAGATAGATAGATGGATAGAAAGATATTTTGTTGATCCCAGAGGAATTTAGGCATCCAAAAGCTCAGAACAATAAATGCACACAATACAATAAATACATAAAACACATAAACACCCAATTTAGAAATTAAAAATTAGACTGTTTTGCTATTTAACATATAGACGGTTAAGTGGGTTCAAATATGATCAATGTTATTAGTATAGACATGTAGAGGTTATTGGGTTTCATGATGATCTTTTTTTTTTTGTCTTTTTGATCTATTTTGTTCAACAGTTAAGCAAAAAGTGCATTATTATTGACTGTGTGCTATTTAAATAAAGCTGGGTTTTGCTTGCTTTGGTTTGGTTTGGCTTGGATTGATATATCATGTTCCGTCAAGCTATAATTGTGCACCATGACAGCTTGAGACATGATCAGTTTCAGCGGGACCGCACAGGACCGCAGTGTGTGAATGTGAGGTAGAGACGCTGTGAATATTATGAGCACAGTCTGGGCAACAAACTGTAAGTGCGTTGCGGTGTTATGCACTGTAACTGCAAGAAATTAAATCAATCAAACAGAGATAGGGGAAGTAAAATGTTAGGTGATTGTGTTATGTTTGACAGCAGGCAAGATAGCCCTGATGTAGTAGCATGATCATCTCATTTGGGCTTGGAATATGTTATTGATTTTGATGCTTTTCCAATCAGGCTGGAGTCAGATGAAGAGCACCGGGGCCAAGGGAGAGATAAAAACTCCTTCCTTGTAACATTGTAAGGACACAATCAGCATGTGACATTAACCTTGATAAGGCAGAGGGAGACCATTACCATCTATGAATCATACGACGTTTTTTCTTTCCCTGATATTAAGCTTTGTAACAAATGTTGCTCACATAAATAAGTAAATGGCTTTTTGTCTGTGGAAGTGTTACTGTTGTTGTAATATATCAAAAAAAACTTGTCAGTCTATCTAGCACTTTTACAGCTGCTTTCCTCCTTTATATATATAGAGTATTTACTTGGCATCGGGATTTCTATCTCTTTACATCCCATGCAAGAAATATTATACCATGAGCCCCGTTTCAATTACCCCATTTGAACAAATTTGCCATTATCTAATGGCAAATCCGATGTTTGATGAGTCACTAATGCATTAGGTCAATAAGTAATACTTCATTCAAGCATTGCGCCACTATGTGGCTCCAGTTATCCAGTGATAAAATAGAGTTGATTTTCCACAGCACTCCACTAATGCAGAGACAGACCCAGACATTGACTGTGGTGGAGAGCATTTTGTAAAATGTGACACGAATCCAAATAATTCATAAATGACCTTGTCCAGTGCCGGTGCCTCAATCCTCTGATGAGTACATGTCACAGCAAAGGATTGTCTAATAAGTGATGCATTGGAAAGCCTAGCCAGAGCATCCCTAAAGCAATTCTTTTGTAATTGATGTTGCAGCATAAAATGGCTCTCTGTGGGCTTGGGCTGATTAGTTTGGTTTTGTTGGTGTCTAGCCACTCCGCTCTCACAAACAGTCACTCACCAGGTGGAATGACAGTTTCACATCCAATTATCCCATTACGTCCGATCCCGTTCTCGTGTCTCCTATGGCGATTTCATGTATCTGTCTCTCACTGTCTCGCTAAACGACACGCGGCGTCTGTCGGCCAGGAGACAAGAGTCTGTGTATAAATATTAAAGAACAAAGTAGGATTATTGACTCTTACTTGGCGTGATGAAGAGCAGCGAAGGGAAATAGACAGACTAGAGTTAATTTCTGAGTATTGAATGTGATCTATAATTTATTGGAATGAGCATTCAGGAAAAAAAAAACACACTCTCTCTCTCTCCCCCCTCTCCCTCTCCGTCTCCCTCTCTCCCCCCCTTTTTTCTTTTTTTTTTTCTTATATTCACTGCCATGTGGACTCCGGGGACTCAATGCAAATGCCCTGGTGTTCCACATACTCCTCGATCCAACAGAGTTCATCAGGGCTAATCAGACATGTCTTCTGTTGATCCTCCCCTGCTTATAATAGGCAAGAGGAATGAGACTAAAATAAACATTTGTTGGAACACGTGAGCCTGTAATTTCCAAAAGCAGCTTTACTTGACTGCACTTTTGAGGCATCGCACATTCATTACAAGCTTCCATGCACTCTTTTTACATTATAATCAAATTACGCATTATCATAGACGATAATGCAGCCTATGTAATGTATCATAATTGGAGTACAGTGCTGTGTGAGATCGCGCAATTAAAAACCAGCGTCAAAACAACAAAACGTCTTGTGCATTGCATCTTACACAACCTGTCACGATGCAGTCATAATGTGCTTATAATATCTTTTAAGCACCATTTCATGTAAAGCACTCATATATAATATTTGTGTGGTATTGTGGGATATTTCTGTGGTAGCGCACCAACATAGTGAAAGTAGAAATATTGTCCGAGTCTTTCATTGTCCATGCTGATGACTTCCTGCTGTTTTCTCCGCTCTGTGTGGTGAGATCTAGAAGAGCACCCTCCTCTGCTGTTTCCCAAGACACTTTTCTTCTGCCTCACTTTGAAAAAAATAAATAAATAAATGAATAAACTGAAGAGCGTGGAATAAAACAAACCAAATAAAGCCACTCATTGCTATGTTTGCACTAGTTCTGGGAGGTATTATTTTTTTAAACTTCTCAAGTCAAATCTGCTATTGATTTTCAATAAATAATTGAAGAATCACGTATAAATCATGGATAATGCAATTTTGGGGTGGGTGGTCTGAAACTGCAATTTGAAGAAGCAAGGGTTATTAAAACTTCAGTGTGTAACAGTTTCATTAAAACTTATTTTACGGTGCAGCTGAGCAACACAGGTAATCCAGATTCATTTGTAACATAATCATGAATTAAAGTTAAGCTCGACCTGAACATCAAAACTTTCATTTTTTTTTTTTTTTCAAGTTTCTTTCAATCTCTCCCTCTTATTTACTGCACATCTGAGGGTGAGCATCCACAGTCGATACGGCATTGCTTCCTAATGAATAGCATTCATCTGGCACCCTGAGTAATGTCATTTTTACAATGCATCATAGAGGCTAATAAAGTCCGGATTGATTTGTGCTTATACAAAAACACATCAGGCGGAAACCATCACATCGGTAATAAATTGATGCTGATCTGGTCGCAGGGACAGAGCAACCAAATGCCAGCAGAATTTTATTTATTTATATATTTTTTTTTCTTATCGGAGGCTTCTCAACGGCGCAATCGATCTTGCTGCAGAGCCTTTTGTTCTCTGAAGTAATAAAGCAGCCCTATTGATTTATTGGCGGGCAACGGTTACCTTTTGCCTCCCGCTCGCGTTCTCTGTTTCAGTCCACCGCTGGATCCCCGGGGAGGAAAAGTTTTGTCTGCTTGGAAGCTTAAGCCCTACCCTATGCCACAGAATAATGCACATCCATACTGACACCAAGGTTTTATCTTCCTGTGAAAATAGAATTGAAGGCCTGTTAATTTTGGACGGGGAGATTTCTGGGCAACATTGCATGCAGTAGTTCAGACTGGGGAGCTCATTTGTTGTGCACAAATCTGTGTGTTGATTTTCTGACACCGTCAAGAGTCCAGACAGGCCCAGCTCATCTGTATTTAGGGGCACATGGTCTGTTATAATGAGTATCAGCATCTATAATTCTGTAATATGAGCAGCAAAGAGTGCAAGAGACAAAGTGACAGACGTCGGAGCATTTGCACCTGAAGCAATGTGACGACGCAACGTGAAACCCCTTTTTGATAATATTTGAAGATAAAGGTTTTCTCTCGACAGTAATCGTTCGGAAAATTCACCCTCAAACACGTTTCACTTGATTTTCTTCCGTGATTTTGGACAGCTTGATCATGATTTATGGACCACGGAGCAGCTCCAGCTTCTTATCCCAGGACGACATCTTAAATCAGAACCTTGCCTGTGTTTTTTCAGCTTTGGAAGAGATTTGTTCATTTTCATGAATATTGATGTGAACTGTGCAAGATCATCAAAACAAACATTTGTGAATCCTGCCCTGGGGTGAAATTTCCCTTTAAGTTTGGTCAAAACAGAATAAGAAACCACAGGAAGATAAATAATTTTCAATACATCACAAACAGAATTTTATCAAGCACATGTACAGTGAATGGGAGGTATTTTCTTGTCTCTGATATCCTTGACTGACAGATTACTAAAGGTCAGAGTTTCCCTAATCAAAGCTCGCCTCTTGCCACCCACTCACAGTGTCATAAGGGACGCTATGTGGAGTCATCAGTGGAATAAAAAGCAAGGCTATTTACAAGCTCCCTGTAATGAATTATGGCTAGCTGCCTCGGCAGGACGGGTTTTTAGCACTGAGTCTGGTAATTGCACAATGAGTGGAGCGCTGTTTAACATCATAATTATGGGTATCTACCTGGGGATCTTTCTGTTTTGTCTAAATACTGTGGGGGCAAAATGATTTCCAGTGCCCCATTTCCGCTTTTCTTTGAAAAATACAGCCTATTACTAATTCTACTCCTTGCCGATAACTCTGGCCCGGTGGATATTTCATCTTTGGAGGCTAAAAACAAACACGCAAACAAACAGCAACAAAAAGCACAAGACAAAAAGCTGCATGGTTGATGGTTCATTGTTATAATGTGTCCTCACCGGATTCAGAGTTTGGATTAGCCACGGCTTAGAGGGCCACCCTGGTGAGAGAAATGTTTTGGGCTCGCGAGGCCGTCGAGGTTGACACATCAGTGACATCAGCCTCACAAACATATCCATAGGTGCACATCCTTCATTCCTGTGCTACTGCTGCCTTTGTTCCGCCTTGAAGTGTCTGTTACCTCCCTGTAATTGACATCGCTCTATCCAAGAGACGACATTCTGACATTTGGTAATACATTCAACCACTCACACATCTCATCAGACACTACTCAACCATGTACAACCCGCGTCGGAATTTAGCTTTTGACATGAGCTGGATTTGATGAGGGGAGCAGACAAATTGAGGTGATGACTGCTAACCTTCACAGGTGCTCGAATTCCCCTTGGTCTGCTCTTCCGGGCTGCAGTGTCACGAAGGCATGGGAATGTTAACAGATTAGAGGTGGCATCGTCTACCTGACATTAATAATGCAGGCTGAATATGTGGCCACCTGTACTGAGGCACATCAGCATTTGATCATGGTGAGTGGCCCGAGAAGCCCATGCATTTTCTCCCTTTTTAGAGGCAGGGTCACTTTAGCTTTTTAACATAAATAAACCATTACCACGTTAGTTCTGAGACCTTAGTATAATTACCATGAACAAACGGCACCATCACCGAGAAGACTGGCTGTGCATTTTAAATTATGTGAAACGTAATACACATATTTATTCCAGTTCCACCTTTCTAAACCTTTCCACCTTTCTTGTGACACTTTTACACTGCAACAAACTGTTTTGCAAATCTTGTGGGGGCACTAAAGATTTCACAACATATAACCAAAATCCCTCACTTTTCAAATATGACTTTTTGGCTGGAACGCCCACCTTATAATGTTCTGCTCCTGCGGCTAACAAAATCATCAGCGTTCATAAAACACAGAACTGATAATTTGCGGTGTAACGTTTCCCTGGGGAGTGTTCTCCAGCAGAGAGACCGTTTCACTCTGCCCTGTTGCTGCTTTTAGGAAAACTAATGACTTTACTCTTAGTCTTTACTGTGGCAATGGAAAACTGGTGCGAAGTCTTGTTAAGTTTGAAGTCTCAGAGGGGTAATTTTCATATTGTAATGGAATGAATCGAGTTTTAAAATATGAATAATTGTTTCAGGGGGAAAAAAAACTGCACAAAGGTAAAGCATCACATTACATTTTGTAGATAATAGGCTAAACGTGGAAAATCGCTGGTATGGTCCTTTAAAGGCAAACAGGGAAGGGAAGGGGGTAGGTAGCAACATCCTCCTGTACATTCATGAGACAAAATTCATTGCAAATGTGGTCTTAAACTCTGGCAATAACCATAAACATAACACTGCCTTGATATTTAGGCTACCAGCTTCGTTGGACCATGGTCCCTTTTGTTTGTGGATGTGTGCAAAAGCTAGGAATACACTAGAAGACTTCATTCATACATTAGAGGTCACTTTAGATGATTAGGGAAGGAAGGGGTATCACACACTTAAATATATAAGTGAGAATATCCTGCTGACCCCTGGCACATCAATAATGTCAGGCGGTATGTCATGAGTAAAAATACGCACATTAATGAAACGTGCACTCGTTTGCACTGCACAAAAAAAAACTAGTGAAAACCATAAAGAAATTCTGGGTTAAACTGTGTCCAGACAGACCCAGTGAGGTGAGAGGACTTCATCCGAAAAGGTAATGGTAGTTAAGCTTTTTGCTTAATGGGAATTAATAAATAATTATCTCTGTAATGTTATCAATTACTAGCAGTAATATACCTTTTATTTTTATTTCTTCTGCCTCACCTGTCTGGAAATGTGTCCATCGTTGGCAATTGGAGGACTAAACTATACAGTTGAGTCTGTGTTCCCCACACACTTCAGGTATAAAAACGTGCTTAATTAATGTGATCAGGGCCTGAATCTGAATCTGAGGAGAAAATGGTGAGACACATTCGGTGACTGCAAAAATATTTGAGATTATTGAATCTCTTTTATCAAATTAATTTACCCAAGTTTAATTTATAGCATCTGTTTTCCCAAAATGGGAAGAAATTCTGGCTCAAAGAAACATGAAAAATCTTCCAACAGCTGGAGTCTGTTATAACATGATGTTTTAATATCAATTTATCTACAAAACCTTTACTGACACCACTGTATTCTGGTCTTCATGGAAAGTGCACTGTCACTGAAGCAAAGGAACATATAAAAATTACAAACAAACATACTGTATAATGTTTATCTTAAAATGTCCATTCATTTGGCCTTGGTACTTACAGTATAAATGAGCAGGGTCATATTGAAACAGGATGGTTCAACTTAATGTAGTGTTATCTGAATTTCTACTGTAGATCTCTTTTATTAAAATTTTGTTCTTGTGAAACAGTTGTGCATTTTGCCTTGCTCATCCATCATATTCTTAATGATACAGCACTGTGAGTCGTTGCCACAAAAAAGAAACCAAAACAATCCGATTAGTACATTCTCCAGCTGTCCACAGCCGGTCCTCTTCCAATTAGCCATACAGTTTGGTATTCCACGGGGACAGAGCTGTACAGAACTGTAAACCTCGACACCACAATGGCCACAAATCATATGTCCAATAGTTCTCATTGTAGCCATTTACATTCCAGAGCTCCCCTCCAGCAGCTGTTAACTGCACAGCTTGGTGGTCTCATAATCCAAGGAATTGGGCAGACGTGAGCTGAAGGCCTGCAGGGAGGTGTGGATGCGAACCACCTCACTGGCAGTAAGTTTGAGTCGATGCCGGAGAAGACAGGCAAACAGATCCAACCTCTGCTGACCGGGAGGGGATAGCCGGTTCACCCGGTCCCGTATTTCCAAAAGCTGGAGCATGGCTGTGTCTTGGGAACCCTGGGTATACGGGTAGTCCAGTTGCAGAATCAGGTCGCGGATTGCCTCGGGATCAAAGTGCATGCTGTAGCCGAACACCTGGATGCTGTTGATCTTCATGTAGCCGAGGTTCCGGGCGGGATCTGCCATCTCTAAAGGCTCATAGTAAACACTGTCATTCACTCCATCCTGAGTCTTTATCCTGCTCCGAAGGTAGATATGGATGGTCTCAAAGAATGTCTTCCACTTGTTGCCCAGAGTCAAAGTCCAGTTGTAGCACTCCAGAGGCAGGTCCAGCTTTGTGGCCTGCCAGTCTGGAAAATTGTTCTCACTGACGGGTATGTACCAGCTCTCTGAATGGCTCCCTCCAAACGGGTTGATGTAAAGAGTGAGGACCGGCTCCAGGGTGCTGTTCTTGGTAAGGCAGATCTGCAGGGACACACCTAGCAGCATGTGCACCATGTTGGACTTGTACTTGTTGCTTTTCAACGTCAGCAGCATCCTCTTCCTCCACGATGGGTCAAACCAACTGTTGAGTCTCATGTCATTGCTGATGAAGATGGCATGGACCTAAAAGATAAAGGTGAACATAAAAAATATATATACATACATACACACTGCACATATACACACAGTACAGTAAAGTAAAAGTTATTAAAATTCTATTTATTGCATAACTTTGCTGAATACTTAATTCTGAGTTCAGCTTTTTCTAAACAGATCACATTCTCACATCTCATCATAACACTCCATTCACATTCAATATGTTCCATCAATTTAGTTGATTTCTTTTGCTTCTATTCAAATTATCAAGTGTCATCTCTTGGGGAAAGGGTTACCACAATATGACAGTATTTAAACTCTAAATATGTGTATGATTTATGTTGATTCTAAGCTTTTTTATCATATTGATCAGTTTGCTGTGCACTGTTCCATACAGATCATACCACTAAAAAATCTTTTGTGCTTTTGTATTACATGTATTGATTTTCAGTCATCTAAAACAACAACTGCTGCAGACCTAGAGTAGAACTAAACACTGATGCAACAAAATATAAGAAAATGCTGGGGAAGCCAGGAAGTTCCTCAGTAGCCAGCAGTACAAGACTTTGTAATGCTGAGTAGCTCCCGTGAGGTAATGTATCCTCCCCAGGCTATTACTGCAATAGATAGCTCAGCTCTCGGTCAAACTGACACGATTAAACAAAGGGTAAAAGAAAAATACCTCTAGCCTGCGGTCAGCTCTCTGTAGTAGGTAGCGTAGTTCCAAATCCTGGAGGTCCGTCTCGAAACCCAGGTAGTTTTCCGTGGAGTCTGCTACCATGGGCCTGCAGGCCCCCTGTGTCAGGGCGAAGCCTGGGTTGCAGCTCCCACAGCGAGTGTGGTTGTCTGGGGCACAAGCTGCACATGCTGTGCCTTCCCCGACAGAGCAGGGTGGAGGCAGCTGACAGGGGCTGTGTTCGTATCGGCAGCTACAGCTGTGGAGCTCCTCAGAGAACGTACCAAGCTGGTTGTTCTCCGAGCAATACAAGAGAGATTGAAAATGGCTCAGCCAATAAGACTGAGGCCTGCATAAGGCAAAAAAAAAGTAGGAAAGAGAGAGAGAGAGAGAGAGAGAGAGAGAGAGAGAGAATGGTTAGTGAACAGGGCTCACTGTAGGGTGAACTGATACAGGATATACACAAAGTATCTAACATTGGCAAACAACTTGCCCATCCACACAGCATGTCACGTGTAACGAGAGCATAAATATAAGACATGCATGCATGGATGGCCAGGAGTTTCAGTTACTGCTTCACTAAACAGTGAGGCTGTCTAGAATACCATTTTACAGGTTTTGAATGCTTGTGGTTTCCAGACAAACACTGGAATACTCACTATAAAAAATAATAACATTAAAAAAGCTTTCCTACTGAATCACTGCAGCCGAATCCTTAGTGCCTGAGGCACAGGTTAATAGTCATTGTAGTTCAAAATACATCCAGGTAGATGTTGCGTGTGACACATATGAATGTTTGAGCTGCTGAAGCACTCATTTACACTCCCCTGTACCTTAATGTCGTTTCACTACCTGAAATGACAGCACAGCTTAGTTCTCAAATAATGTTTTATTGAGCAATTTCAAAAAAAAAATATGCCTGTAGGCTTAGCCTAAAGAAGAGTGAATCCTGTCAAACTGACAAACAATTATGCACATTATGAAATAGTCAGGGCCAGTCCTACTGAATATTACAGTAGACTAGATGTGTGAGTTAAGTGACTTTGAGCTGGTGAGGATTATAGGTGCCAGATACATTCTTATGTGTGGAACCAGGTTAGTTGCAGTATCAAAAAAAACAAAAAAACAAAAAACATGTGCTGGAGCGCTTTTGAGTCAGCATGGACCAAGATCCCCATGGAACATTCTGGCACCCTGTTGAATCCAGACCTCAAAGATTTTATGCTGTCCTTGAGGCAAAAGGGTGTCCTGAAGTGGCCAATGACTGTAGCTGTCACACACCAAAAAACATAGCATATGGGGAGGAAAGTGTGTGTGTGTGTGTGTGTGTGTGTGAAAGGGAGATAGAGACAGAGAAGAAAAAAGAGAGTTGTCTTTGATCAGTTTGTGACATAAATATTAGAAGTGAGCTGCAGCCGTAGGGTAACCGACTTTTCAGACATACGTATAATTCCCCCATGTGGGCTGCAGTTTGAATCCCGTCTGTAGCACTTTCTTTACTGTGATCCCTTTATGCCTCTTATCCTCTTTGGTTGCTGAAGAGAAGAAATACACAACACATACTGCTGGCTTTCCTTTCAGAAAAAAAAAGCTTTTTCTTTGATGAGGGTGTATTGTGGTAAAGTTTATGCTAATTTGAAAATGTTTGTTGGATTACATTTAAGGCATCTTTCGTCTGAATCCCAAATGGCCTTATGGTCTGGTTGGTCGTAGCCTGAAGGTTAGGGGATCAAGCTTGAGTTTGGAAAATCACTGATTTGAATATTAAATCCCCCAGTGGAAAATCTGGTCATGGGAAATGAACAAAATAGGCTCTTCCCCTCCCTCAGCAGCTACCTGTGAGCAAGGCATTTGCCCCCTGACTGCTTCAGGACTGCAATCCTGCTGCCAACAAAAGATTATAGTTGTGTTAGGTTGTACAGCTTCCTACTCCCTTTAAGTCTTCCCTCCAAGCACTGCAGTAAATCTCAATGTGTTCTTCGTCAGCTTTCATGGCTGTATCAACAACATGCAACAGACTGTGAAGTGAATCACAACGATATTAGATGATGGAAAAACGAGGCTGAGGTTGAAGACAATTATAAACCCTCTGGTCATCATTTCCTCAATGAGCTGAAATGACAGAAAAAGTATTGGCTGTTAATACAGATGATATTGATGATGATTTGACAAGATCATTAACAAGACACTAACGCTTTAACATTCAACGGGATTTTTTTCAAGTTAAAAGTTAATTTCGCTGTCTTTGTAATCAAACTACAGTGAGAGCACTCTGAGTGAATGATTCAAGAGCCCGGTGCATGTCACGAAATTCACCACTTATTTGGAGTTGATGAGAAGAAGAAGAGAAAGATGTTTTCTAAGCTGCTTAGAGGAGCAATGGGAACATCAACAGAATGAAAATGTGCATCATTATGCCTAATGGCGAAAGTTTGGGCTTAAAGTGTACCGTGCAGTCTAATCATTATTTGCCTTATAAAAGCTGGGCTGACTGCTGCTTCTATTGGATTATTCACTCATAATTGTCAGCAGAGAGGAAAAGTAGCCCCAGGAAGCAAAATCAATCATATATCTCTCATCTGTCTCAAGTGCCATGAACAGGATGTTAAAGGGAGAGTGAGGCACTTTCAAGAGCCTCCGCTTCACTACCAGGCAAACTGACAAACATCCCATTCCCAATCTCATTCCACTGAATATGGAGATTTCAGCGCAGTGAGGAAAAAAGAGAATGCCTCGCATTTGATGCAGCAGTAATAACACAGATAAACACTGCCTGGATGAGGACGATGACTCCCCTACTCCGTTTTTTTTTTTCCTGGCAAGTGGGTGGGAATATCAGCTGCGTAGATCAGTGATTAATGTATGTTTTGGCAACGTGGTGGAGAGAATGCGACAGATTGGGGGAGGAGGGAGAGAGAGAGAGAGAGAGAGAGAGAGAGAGAGACAGGGAGAGAGAATGGACACTGAACAGGGTGCACTGTAGGGTGGGAGCCTCTGGCTTCTACTGGATGTAGATTCTCCCAGAGTATTGGATGTAGATGCAGATAAAGATAATGGAGAGAGAAAGAAAGTGTGTGTGTGTGTGTGTGTGTGTTGTTCTGTACGTGTGAGTAATTTTTGGGCTGTCCTCACCGTTCTCTGGGTAGGCGGATGTGCGGCTGTCTGTGGCACCTTTTGCTGAGACTGAACAGCTTGAAAACAACTCTCTGGGCCCGTCTGAAGAGGACACGCATGCTGTTCTCCAGCTGCTCATATCGCCACTGGAACAGGCTGTCCAGTGACCACAAGTGCTGGATGGTCGACACATTCAGGAAAATGTTCTGCGGCAGCCTCGCAAAGAAGGTCCTGAACTCATCTATTGCAACAGCATAAAACAAATTAAAGGTGCAATGTGTAGCATTTTCACATCAATAAATCGTTAACACATTAATTTCAAGACATAAGTGTAATTACTGCAAACAAACAAGACCACTGCGGAGAGGAGTGGCAGCCTCTTTCGTCCTCTACACTGCATTTTCCACAGTGTGCCTTCAGTTTGGATTTGGCAGAAAATCTGCCGGATTGATTTGCATACAAAGGGAAATTGCTTTATAGCACAACACAGGAAGAGGGTGCTATTTTTCCAGCTCACACACTTTTCAGTATTGGCAGATGGTGGTACGAGTTGTAGGCCTAAAAAAAAAAAATCACTTCCAACATGATTATCCTCTTCAGTAAAGCCAAAGAGAAAACAAAAGCCAGGGAGAGGGAGAGGAGACAAATAGTAATGTCCTCTTGATGACAGAAAGCAACAGCTTTTATGAGAAATGTGGTGGACACTGCGAGCATGTGAGGTCACCAGTCATCTCAAGCACGGTGACAAGATCATTATAATTCATAATTATCACAATCAATTTGTCAATGCTGCCGCTGAGAAGACAGGCTGCCTACACCAGTCCATCAGCTAAAGTTTACTTTGGGCACCTCAGGGCAAAAATTGCTTTATGGCACAAAACAGGAGCCCTTTTAACTTTGCCCGAAATACACAGCTTTACCATTCTAATGGCATAGTTTCAATTTCATGGTAGCTTACCTCCTTTTAATACTGTAGTCTAGGGCTGTTAATGGCTCTTATCCTTCTTGTCATTCAAAGCAAATGCAAGGGAGGGGAAGAGGGAGAAAGTAGCAATATCCGTGTTGCAAGGAATCAATAGGGTTGATGGGAAATGTGGTCTTAATTTTAAGAAATACTAGCACTATTCCACTGGTTGTGACATAGAGGCAACTAATCACTTCGCTTTTGTTTAAAACAATTATGCCATGACATGACAATTAATTTAGAATGATATATGGTTGTTTGGAAATGCTCCCTGTGATACTTTCAATAATATAGCTACTAATGTCTATTTTTATCTATATACTATCACTCCTAATAATAATATTAGTAGTGGTATCATCATCATAACCATCATCGCCATCGTCATTATCATTTCTGTGAGAGATAAGGTTCTTCATGCAACACGGACCTGTCTCACAAGGTCAGCGATGGCCAGTTTGTCACATTCATCATCGTTGCCAACAGTATTTTGCCATTGGAATTATCGCATCTCTCATCATCATGTATGACATTCGCACATTGTGTTTAATCTGAGCGGGACAGACAGAGTAAAATCCCGCTCGGTGGATAGCTTTATTCTGTTTCTGAAATATGGTGATGAGCTGAGGAAGCAGTCTACCCTGAAACAATAGGCATGAGTTTGACAAGAAAATGCATTTGGCTTTCAACTGTGTTCTGTTCTGTCACCATTACACTCAAGGCTAACAATAGCGCCGGTTGGAGCCACCATTGTTAATCTCCATATGTGTCCACAGTTACACCAGCTCCTGGCGTCCTCCTCGGCTGTTGGGGCAGAGTGCTAGAAATCTTTGATATCCCTCACTGAAGGACACGTTTATGACACTTGAGGATTTCTGCATTCCGGGCACACTCTCGCCCTCACTTCTCACTCAGCTATTAAAACATAAACTTTGAAAGTAATTGCACTTAGGGATATTTCAGCCAAATTTGAGGAGCGGAAAAAAAAAAAAAAACATCCATTTTGATTTCACCTGAGTAATAATCGCCAAGACAGGGTGACCGAGCACAGCAATAATAACCAAACATTATGCTAAGTGCTTCCATTCAAACTCTGTTTCTCCGGTGATGTGAAAAGCCGGACTGGCAATAAATGGGTTTTATAGCTGATTAATCTGCTCCAGACATATTGTAAACTACCTCAGCCGAAAGCTGTTGATTTTTTTAATCTGGTCTTGTCACACTGTTAATTTGCTATATGCAGATAGTGTGCCAGGACCCAGGATTCATGACCAGCTATTAGAGTTTACAGGACTTCACCTATAAATCATAGAGGAGGGAGGAGTCCACACTTAGGATCCTTACTCAGATTTAACAGTGCAGATTATGATAAAACACTTAAATTCATTCGCACCTCCTTTCATATGAATGATTCATCTTCTAAAACTTTCATGCTCCTGGATTTAGGATAAGGTGTGAATGGAGGGTTTGCAATCTATGAAATAAGTACGAATCCATCAGAAGACTTTTCAAGGAGGCTTTCTCACCTGATTCCTCAAACTCTTTGTAGAGCATTCCCCATGTCTCTGTGATTCTCTGCAAGCTGTCCTCCATGGCTTGGATGTCCATATAGGGACAGTTGCACTCTGGGAATTTGGGGTCACAGTTGCACCAGCAGTCGTTGTCCCTGCAGACAAATTCTCCCTCTCCGTTACAGGCTATGTAGCTGAGAGCAGCTTGAACAAAACTTTCTCTCAGATAGTCTGGCAGAATAACCTGCAAGCCTGTAAAACCAAGCCGGGTTTAGTGCCATAATCAAACTGTGAACTTATGGAGTGACAGTGGAAGTTCAATGGCAGTACAGTTGTGGCAGAGCATGTAATTTACTCGATAAAATCTTTAAAAGTTTTTAACTAGCCTTCCATACATGTCAACTCGTTATTGATGCCGCTCTGTGGTTTACATAGCTTGTGAGTAAAGGCTGATCTATACAAAAACACCGTGTCATGGCACTCAGTCGCAATAAAAGATGATAACACAAACCTTGAAGCTGGACCTTATTTTCAGGGCTCTGGACCAGCACTGAGCTAACAGAGTCAAGGTTGTCATAGTTACTGCATCCGAGAGGACCTGTTCGGGTCTCTGTCACCTGGGCAACAACAAATAAAAGAGCTCATTTATGAATTCTCTACAGCATGTATTTTAGCACAAGCTCATAGCAAGTGCAAGGTCAGGGTTTATTTCTTTACACAAAAACACCTAAAGGGCACTCCTAATGTTCAACAACACAAAAGTGGCTTGAGAGGATCCCAATAAGATGAAAAAAGAAATTGACTTTGCAATGTGTAAACAAATTCTGTTTTTATTTAAGCATTTCTACTTAAGGAAAGGCTAGTAACATGAAAGAAACTGAAAATGATAGTAAGCACATTCAGACTCTTATAAATTTCACTAAGCGTGCAGCATTTTGCTCCACTTCACCACACTTCCACCATTTCTGGATGAAGAATGCTGCTAATTAAGCATGTTTCAATGAAATGATACATTGCACCCTCTTTGTGTTTTATTTAAATTAATTATTTGTCTGAACTATCCTTCAGTCCTCTTTGAATACATCTTTAGCACAAAAGAAAAATGGCTATTGGCAAGTTTTTTCCTCACCCCAATAGCGCAAAAGCATTAAAGGAGGCCTCCAAAACTGTACGTCAGGTCTCTTTTTTCAGTCTAGTCATTGACTGATGACATTCCCATTGACCTTTGCTGCAAAGCAGCTCCAGCAAAGCATCCTTTTTCACTTCATTTGCAATAAGAGATCTCATTTCAACCCCCTCCTTTTTCTTGCTGCGACATGGTGGAGAGCACCTAACTGATTCCCATTTTTCTCTCTTTGTGGTTGCAGGACACCATATTTTGTTCAGTGATTTGTCCTGGTCAGGCTTGTCAGAGGACAGTTGGTGTAAAGTGACAGATGGATGAGGCAAGACAATGAGGGTCAGTCGATCAGTAACACAATCATAGAGGGCTTCTGGCTTGGGAGCTCATATGAGGCAAGAGCTGCGGGGAAGTGGAAACTCTGCGAGGGGCACCTTAATCAAGTCCTGATCCAGAACAAAGGGATTTGAGAAAGGAAAAACAAATATGCCCCACAAATGGAAAAAGGAAAATGGAGATCATTTGAGTGCAATTCTTCTATAATATTTACATCGTATTATAAATCCTTTGTTTCCCTCATGAAAGGATTTTTACCACCGATACGAATGTGAGGAAATGAGATACACCCCTAGGTTTCAGAGCACTTGAATATTGAATCTATATAAGGCATTATTTGATATGCCATATGATATGCCATATGGCAAACATTGACTGATGAGCAGAGCATTCAATTTCCGCTTTGTATAGCAGCTGCTATTCATTGTAGATACATTCTGGTATATTAAAAAATACTTAATGGGACATTATTGGCCACCTGTATCTCGATGCAGGGCTGTATGAGGGACTGAGGCAAAGGCTGAAATTCTATGCTGAACATGTGTTTCTTTGTCTTTCTTTTTTCTTCTTACCTCTGCTGTTTTTGTTTTTTTTAGGTCCATCATCTAGATGTGAACTTTTGTTAAAGGTGCTGGAGTGCTAAAAGTATTTCACTGGCATATTCAAACCGAAGTGGGAGACAGTGTACCACAGGAGGAGGCAGGGTTTGACCCTAGCCACAAAGAGGATGAGTGTGTCTAAAAGCTGGGGTCTTCGGCATCGCAACAACCCTTAAGCACAGAAACCAGCAAACAAATTATTTGCTTTTCAGCTATTATGGTCGAAGTGGTTGGAATAGCCTTACAGAGGAGCTGAGATGTGCTCCAACTCTAACCTCTTTTCAAAAGCAGGCTTAAAACTTTTCTCTCAAGCTTTTTACTCGGCTCTAGCCTTGTATATATTGGTGTGTGGGCATCTGTGCTAAATTTCTGAGGGGCCTCTCTCCGTGTGATGCATGCCCATATTTATTTTCTCTGCGTATTTAAATGGCAAGCTTGCACTCGTTATTTTAATCAATTAGCCTTTTAATTGTGTAAGGTGCACTATGCAAAATTGCTGAGTGATGACTGAAGTGAGGAGCCCAACTGGCAAATCATATACGCATGCAATTCATCTGTGAGTTTGGCTGATGATGATAACCACATAGACCCACCATCAAATTAGATCCTTATTCCTTATGTTTTTTATCAGATGAGTGTAAACGTCCTCAGTTAAATCAACCGTCTGCAATTACACATAGTTCAGTTGTGCATATTAATTTTCTTAAATGTGCTGTGCAAATAAAGTTTGGCTTGACTTTGATCATGCGTGAAGTCAGCTGTGTATGGGAACACTATGTCTGCTCTGTGATAATAGACAAAGAAATCGATTGAGTCATAGGGGTAGAAACATAAAAATCCATTAGTCCGCTACAATGAGAACACAATACAATAAAGACGCTCTCCCTCGGTTGGAAATAAAATGAGAAAACAAGAGAATCCTGCTCGATTCCTGCAGTTTCCTTGTTCAAGTTTGCCTCCTTGTTCATCATTCTGTGTAGACACACTAGCAAATATGGCCAGAGTCAGGTGGGGATATCACAATCGATTTAGTCTGGGAAATTGTCAAATCATAACAAAAATGATCCCTGCCACTCTCAAACAGCTTGAGTCATTACTCATTGTGCAAACAACCTGCTCTGATCACAGACTCTGCACTGCACCGTGACTTCTTTAAGAGAGCCCAGATTTCCACAGCCATTCCCCAGCACAGCACAAGAGTAACAGGCTTTTCCTCCAAAATGAGCTTCAATTTCCCCTCTGCATGGAGACAGCAGGAGGGCCTTTGCCTCACCAACCGTCTCTCACTCCTAAACTTGTTCAATTTCAAATTCGTGAAGAGGAGCGCTTAGTTGTGTCTGTTCCGCCACTGTGTGGGTCAACGCCCTGTGGAAATGATGCACGAGGGTGGAGGAATCTGTCGCTCGTCTGACTCACTCTCCTCTGCTGATGGAAGTGAACCTTTCCTCTTCCCAGTTCCTACCTGTCAGTTACGCCAGATGACTGCCTTTGGAGCATGAAAGCCAACTCTCTCTTTTCCTCTCCCCCTCTCTGTAGCTACAAAAAACCCTAATTCCCCAGAAGTGAAACAGACAAAGCATCTGTTTCTCAGGCTCAGATGCGCCCACCTTAGTTGCGAAATGTCTAACCGTCCCTGAACGGCAGGTAGTCAGAGGACAGAGCTTTGATATAAGTTGAGGGAGTCTGATTCATGCTCTGCTACAACAGAGAGAGCCACACTTCACACGCCAACTACCAGCATGTTCTGGGGGATGAAAAAGGCAGCAGAGGGGGGGTCATCTTCTCCTCAGTCACCCTATTAACCCACGCTTTCCGAAGGTGACAACCGGAGGCAGAAACCTGTCATGAGCTGTGTTTCACCAGATTAATTTTTCTTCCGCCAGCATATGTGCGCACTTTGGATCTTCGTTCAGAGTCGACGTGGTCATGACTGCTGCAGATCATGTCTCACCAGTGGGCCGACAGCGAGCGTCATCTTCATCACCGGTGTCATCGTCATTTCATAATCACCATCATGACCACTGACCACCAAAATAACAAGGAAAACAACACCTCGCCGCATACATAATCACAGATTTGAAGATTTGCACAAATTTAAGGCAATTAATGTGATAGCTACACTCACTAAGTTTGTACATTTGTAGAGCTGTTGCTATACCAAGCGATATTTGAAGTATCATATCATACCAGGTCATATTGCTCACTTTAAGCTGTTGCATTCAATGGTAGTGATGTTTTATTCATATTCAAGAGAGGGAAAGATTTCAAAGAGTTTTGATTTAAAGATGTAGTTGCCAACTTTGTACCTTGACAACTTCAAACGGCAGAGAGAGATAAGCGTATGAAAAATCTGAACTTCAATATACAGGAGCATGTAACTCAGTGTCAGCAAATTGCACTCTGATGTGTGTGTGTTTTGCCGAAGCTTTGATTCGTCACTTCCTGTGGGCAGACGCGGCTTAACACCAGTGTTCATTTGACTGCTCGATGCCACTACAGGATTTGCCTCTGCTGCAGCTCCATTTAGTTATAAAAAAAGAAAGCGGTTGTGATTAGACTGCAAACAGAGCGCTATTTTGTATAAGAGTAGGAAGATCTATAAAATCTCTAAAAGCCAGAAGGGTATTTTGTGAAACTGTCATCATGCCAGTGTTTAGTACACAATTTTTTACTGTTCTTCTTCTGTGATAGTAGCCATACATCTGCTACAATGAAGCTACCTCCAAATAAGGGATAACTGAGAATCTGAGTTGGTTTAAGAGTAAAGAGAGAAAGAAAGAGAATTCGACTTTGGACTTAAACCGTCTTTGCGCAAAAAGGACAGATGATGGGCGGACGAGATAGAAGACAGAAAATCGCCGAAGAGGAAGGAAAGAGATGGCTATTCGTCTACTGAGACAGGACATGCCCTCTGGCTTTTTTTTTTGGCATTGAGACACCCTGCCCGAGCTTATCGTCATGGCATTAATGTGTGTGAGTGTCAAACGCATTAACAACGAGCGTTTCCATTATTTCCAGCCATATTCTTTGCAGAAAACAAAAATTGACAAATCACCACGAATCAATGAGAATTTTTGAAATAGCATTCGGCCAGACTCCCCTATTGATCAACCAGCAATCACATTTCCTTGTGTATTTCCGCTGTAGCCTGCCAATTCCCTTTGTAATGTTATCAAACTGTTACTCATAAGCCACACTGATTCATCCGGATGTTTGTTAAAAGTCAGTGCCACGGGCAAAAGGAATCTGCCTTACTATCGCCTGTTGCATGCACGGTGCTGAAAAATGCCCTCAAAAGAAAGGAGAAGAGACATGAAAGACAGGTGAGAGCAGCAGCCAGAGGGAGCATGTCTTTATCTTTATCCTGTTAGATAAAAAAAAACAACAGGTGAGAGAGGATGACAGTGAGGGGACCATGTTTGTCAGGGCTGGCTCAAATACAGGAAGGAGAAATGGAGATGCTTTTTTTTTCTAATAAGTGTTAGATCAGAAAACAATATATAATTAGAATATATAAGCAATTCCACAGGATTCAGACTCAGGTAATGATAATGAAAATACACAAACATTAGGATAGCAACAAAACCACTGCAAAAAAAAAAAGTCATGTGGTTATAACTTCAAGGCTAAAGATGCAACACATGCAGGCTTGTATTTTTCATAATGTCTTTGCATTTGCATAGTGCTTGACAATTGTGCTGATCGCCAGCTGTCTTTACTATGATGCTTGTTCTGTTTGCCAGATTTGTTTTTCAGAAGGATGGCAACAGTGGAGGCAAAATATGACAAACTTGTGTCATTTGAGACATGAGTAATTTGTCTCTGTGTGTGTCCTATTAGCTGTGACAGGGCACAAAGTCAAAAAAAAATTAAGCAAGTCTGCGTCAAATTCAACATATGTATTGCTGTTTATCCTCACATGCGTGCTACAGGTGGCATTTAAGGCCTGGACCCTGAAAAACGATGAATTTGACTTTGATGGTCCTTTTGCTTATGATCTGGTCATATCAGTGACTCTTCTAAGACTTTTATATTACTGAACACATTCATTTTGTGGAACTTGGATTCTGGTCAAGTTGTTTGTATTCAAATAAAAGGATAGGAGTTAATAAGTCAGTAAGCTGTGTTTGCTACTTTCTTCAGAGTGAATTAGTCATGATCTGCCATAGAGAAAACGCCTCTGGATGATTAAGCAGCTCCACAATCCTATAGTAGATGGAGTCCTTGACAATTAATGTCTTAGTTTGTGAGCGTGTCCCTGAAAATTATACAGCGGAGAACACAACAACAGCGTTACCTTGATGGCAGTGGAGGCGATCTGGATGTGGTGCAGCTTGCGCAGGGTGCTCTCCCTGTCAATGAAGTAGGAGGCAGCCAGCTGGTGCAGAGCTTCCAGAGTCACAGTGGAGGAGTTACCCGAGTAATCACTCACCTCTGCTTTCTTACTCAGCTTCCTTTTGTCAACAAATATCGTTAAGGCCTCTTCTCCTGCACAGACACAGATTGAGCAAATGTTACGAGGATTTTCCGTGGCGGTGTTTTTGAAGAAGATACTAGTGGCGTGCACATGCTGAGGACTTGTGTATAGCCCGAGCTTCCGAGTGCAACCTGTCTCTTTTGTTGTGCCTATCAGAATTGTAAGCGGTATCCTGGCATGTACTTGTCTTGTTGTCTTTCTTGGCATGCACCTTCACTGCTATGTGCTCGTCACTGTGTTGTTTCGGCATTGCCCAACCCAGAAACCACCTGTCAATCAAACAATGTGGGCGGGTACTGTGCTAACTTTTCTTCTTACTTTCTTTCTTTCTTTGTTTCTGTCTCTTTTTTCTGTTGATAAGCATTCCTCTGGGTGCATGGCACACTTTTCTTTGTCTGCTCAGCCGTGGTAGCTATCGATGCTCAGGCTAAACTACGCAGCTCTTCATTTATTTAAACTTAACAAACATCGTTGCTGCTGCCAGAAACACATTCTTGAATGCCAGTTCGACCAGTGTATGTTTTTACCCTACTTACTGTAGTCTTTTTTGTGGTTTTAGTACTCTGTATTTCCTCATAGGTTATGTGTTTTTTAACAGCATTTGGTGTGCCCAAGGCAAAATTCCTCTTTCAGACAGTAAAGATTATTTTACCCAGTGGCCTCTACCCAGGGAAGATCTGCAACACACCAGGTGTTTGCAGCTGAAAACAAAAGACCTTTCAGGACTAGCTATGGGCCACAACAAATGCCTGAACCCTGATTGGCTGGAGCATATCTATCAAAAATGTAAATCAGGACATCTAAAACTGATCTCTCTCAGTGCTCACTAATAGGCCTAGATTCAGCTTATAAATAAACTTACTGTCGCCAAAATTACAACAACAAACAAACAGCCACACCAGCTTGCATTACATTAAGATATTAGAACAGATATCAGCCTGTGGAAGCTGCAGCACCTCACCCTGTTTTCAAAATCCTGTTTGCCTCAGAAATATTATTTTCCAGCAGTTAAGGGTGGGGATTATGTTGTGTTTGCACCATATTTAAATCATTTTGGCAATTCCACAATGTCTATTAAGTTGAATAACATTAGCCAAATCAGCTGGCAGCATGTGAGTGGCACTGACCCATATAATGGTGTGGGCAAAGAAATTATATTTTCAGAGCAAATCACCCCCCAAATTAATTAACTTTCCCTGCTTTATAATTGTTGACAAGGGGTGTAAGTGTGTCAGTGCACGCCGAGGTGTCCGAATACGGGGCATAAATGGACAAGATGGAGGTGAAAAGTGCCACAGCACGAAGCACCGAGACATGCATTATTATGACTTTTTTTTATCAATCAGTGATACAGAACAGTTTCCTTTGCCTGTTCCTCAGAGACAACTACATGATTGCCTTTTGCTTGATGGGTAGAGACACAGGGCCTCCAGGAGGGGCGGCCCTGGGGTTACGTATTTTGCTCACGGACACTTTGGCACACTCAGGATCAACCCTCTTCCTCTCCTAAAGGATGATCTTTTTAATTACCAGGTCACCCTGGAACAATAGCCACTGATGGGGGTGGCAATCAATACTTGACCTGTGCAGGGAGGCTGTGGCACAACAAACTCTCTTTACCTCAAAAGCTTTAAAGTAAAGACACTGGACTTTGTAGCGCTCGTGTAGTGTTAACATCCCGGGACAATTTTGTTTCTCTTCCTCTGATGTTGAAGGACAAGCTTTTAATATCGCATTCTATTTATTCATTTCGTGAAGTCCATATGCTTCTCAGCACAAAAGCAATTCATTTTAACCCCAATGGCATTTCCTTGGCAAAAACCCAAGACAAACTCCTCATTCTCCTATCTTCATACCACTAAGAGCTGGCTGCGTGCCAGTGTGTGTGTGCTGCATTCACTCAGGCAGCAGGTGGGGTTATATTATATGGAGCCATGCACAATGCGACCTTTCACAAGCCAGGAGTCAAGTCTAAAGTAATTGACAAGTGTTGCTCTATAAGAGGAAATCTGCTTTGCCAGACTTGCATAGGTAGGTTTTTTTTTTTTTTTTTTCACTCCAAGGACCATTAAGCATGTACTTTGAATCAATTTGCTCTCCGTTCTTAGAAAAACACATCAAACCCACAGAGGGCAAATACAACAGGATGCAGGTTTCAGCACGAACCCCACTTCCTGCAACACAAGGCGCTAACCACAACAATAACAGCTACACAGCAGCGTGGCTGACTGACACGGTGGACACAATTCCAGCTCCGCCGCATCTAAAATCCAAAATCAGGGAAACTGTTGGCTTCCGCGAGAAAAAAAAAAACGGCAACCAAGACAAAAGTGGTGTGGCGCGCTGCTAGTTCTTCAATGAGTAGTTTGACAGATGTCCCAAACAAATTTAAAAAAAGCAGTGAGGAGATGGCTCTGTGAAGCTGACCGAGTGGATATCGCAGGTGACGGCTGGACATGTTGCTCAGCAGTGGGTTATGTTACGACTGGATTACTGCCCGTTTCCTTCACTGCACCGTGCATAATGTACATCTACAAACCGGAGAGCTGAATGAGGCGCCCGCTGAGGAAAATGAGCGACTAAAATTAATTTTATTTGCTTTATAAAATAACTATTAACACAATTTCATTTTTAAACTTTGACTTTTCTTTTCTTTTTTTTTTTAATTTTGTTCTTTGTTCAAACTTGCAGAGCTGTGAATTCTGGTGGAGCGCCCGGTGTTTCCAAAGATACTAAATATGTCCTGCTGAACTCCAGGGAAATGTGCATAAAATGATGCACAGCAACTTCAGATATTCTCTCTTTTATTATAATGCTGCAGACGTAAAGCAATGACATCTTGGCTTTGAATATTTCACTCACATTATAAGTGTGAGGTAGCTCCTCTGCGCGACAGCCAGCAAACACAGAATATGCCTGTGGCCTTGCTATACAATATACATACAATACAATACAATAGGCTACCTAAAGGGAAATCTAAGGGAAAATCATAATTCAGGGGTTAATAGTAAGGTTAAAATAAGGTGAAAAAGTTACTGAATCAATTAATCGAATCGTGGCTTACATAGTTGAAACGAATTGAATCATCTGAAAAAATTACAATCCAATCGCCTGTTAAGTGAATCATGAATTGAATCAAATTGTTGCTTAACCAAAGATTCACACCTCTGCCACATATGTTGTGCTCATGATTGGGAGTGTGAGGGTTTGTTTACAGCACCCAGGATTTTACATACATTCCTACATCTGTGCAGACTGATTTCCGCGCTGTCGTTGCCCTATCATTCCACCGCGCCTGTGTGATGTGTTGTGCAGCCACTCATTGTGATTGAGTTATTTTAAAATGTCCATCTGTTTGCAGCACGAATGCCGGGGGAGAGCGAATTTTAACAACTTTTTTTTTTTTTTTAGCAAACTTCATCAAGAGAAAATGCATGCTTTCCTGCAGCCTATGACATCTTTCATCTGTGTGGGAGGGAAGTCATTCCCAAATGCATAATTACCTCCCAAGAATTACCAGGCAGTAATGTAAGTTTGGCCAATTTATTCCAGGGGGCACAATTAGTGAATGCATTAGGGTTCATGTATACCATAATGAAGATACCTGAGTAATGTAATAAATATATAGAGAGCCAGTTTGTTTGTTTGTTTACCTCCCAGTGTAGCTGACAACAGGAAGTGAGTCCCATACTTCCTAATCAGATTGTCGGTGATCATCTGGGTCGTGGGTCTGCGGCCCAGGAGTCGTATGTTCCTGATAAACTCAGGAGTCAGAGGTAACGGAGACTCCAGGAAATCTCTCCTCTCCACCGCCAAGTTGTTCACCTTCCATCTCCCAAACTCCCTGGAAAGAATCAGGAGAGGAAAGAAAATGGAAAGCACCTTTGAAAGTGGGAATTGCGTGAATCAGGTTGATAGCGTGGTTTTATTAATGTGTGTCTAGTAAGGAAAATGAGGTGAGTCTGTAGGGGCGGACACGGCGTTGCATGGCAGCATGACTTGCCTAAAGCTCTGACTGTGGAAGGAAATGAGTGGAGAAGAGCAGAGAGGGAAAAAGAGACAATTGTGAATGTAATTCATTTTGACACTTCCTGCTTTGGCAATGTATGGAATCCCTGGGTCATGCCAATCAAGCGCCCATTCAATTGAAATTGTATTGAGGGAGGCAAAGAGAAAAAAGGAACAGAGAGAGAGAGAGAGAGAGAGAGAGGGAGAGACTGAGAGAGAGAGAGCTTGTGAGAAGAGATAAAACACATCCAAACAACAACCTGGTTCTGTTTGGAACCGTGATTGTAGCCCAAGACAGGAATTTGCTCCCAGCGCACAGCTGACAGATGTTTTCCTTAATAACCCATCATGACAAAGATGTGCACTGAAAGGGGGGGAAAAAAAGAAGTAGGAGAAATAGCCCCATGACCGGCACATCCAATGTGTTCCATAATGAGAAAGGAAACAAAGCCGGAGCAAAAAAATGCTATGAAATTTTTGAAAGCAGGCTGAACAAAAGACTCATCAGCCTTTGTTGCCTTATCATGTTCTTCTGTTTTCCACTGACAAGTAATATGTCTGACCCCAACGACAAGTGCAGCTTACACTTTGTTTATATTAATCCCTTGTACTTCATTGATTATAGTATCTCAGAACATGTTCATATTTAATTGCATCTGACAGCTTGAAAATGATAATGCCAGGAGTCGGGGCAAACTGTACATGTTTTACCAGCATCATCTACTGTAGCTGCAGGGAATATGAAAATGGAACCAGAAATAAGGAATCTGCACAAAGCTTTGTACACTATAAAAGGCAGAGGACTTTCTGCCTGCCTATCTCCCTCTCACAGCTCCTCTGTCCAGTGTGACTTTCTGCTTCATATAGAAAATCTAATACACAAGACATATTTGAAGAAAGAATAGGCAGATAAGTGAAATGCTGTATTTTAATGCCAAAACTGGAGCAAAACAGACAGATTCCGTTGCTCAATCAATAAAGACCAGCCCCGCACTCTGCATGTATTTTTGCAAGTATTTTTGTAGAAAGCATGCCTGGGGTACAGCTCTTGGAACTGATTTCATATTTGGCAGTGTTTTGAATCATATCCAACATTAGAAAGGATATTTTTCTGCTGTTCAGAAGTCACAGTTGTGTGCTGAAAGATTTCCATCTTCCCTGTGAAGCGTCCTTCACAGATCCCTTGTGTGGTCGAATTGCCCATTGGGTCCCCCAATCTTTCACTTGCAATTCCTCAGTCTGCATTGCCGAGACTGGCTCATGCACTGTGACTGTATGGAAATAAGTGTTTTATGTTTGTTGGGCTTTACAGTTGGCAAAGCAGTAAAATCTTTAGGCTTTGGGTAATGTGTTACAAGTACAGACGGGTGCATGCCACCACCAGTGTGTTTTTGCACAAGGAGTTGTATTGTGAGTGTCAAATAAGAGGAAAAGAGCAAAAAAGAAATCTTTATTTTTTTTTTTCATAATGATATTTTGCATTTATACTCTCAAATGATTAAGCTCAATGCAGACAAAATCGTCTTCTTTTGCTGCATTTTGAACATTTGAAGAAATCACAATTGTATCTGAAATAGGTCAACAAATATTTATGTGTCGCCAGTCATCTTGTTGTTGCACTGAGAAGTTGAATGACAATCTGGAGGACAAAAACACCGTGTGCCTGCGCAGTCCAAGTATTGCAAAAATTAGCCCTTTTGATAGCTACGAAAAGTAACACTCTAATCCCTTTGTTTTTGATGGGAGTCTCTAATTGCTGATTTACGGCGCAGCTTTGAAAGACGTTTCATGAGCTTAAACTCAATCGCCAAAGGAGCAACAGTGAAGATAAAGCTACAGCAGCAACGGCTATAGCTTAATGGAAACTAAGCTGCACTTCTCTGAAATCAAATATGAGAGTTGAGATAGCTCCTGGGCCTACAGGATATGTGCCAGATTGAAAAAAAAAAAAAAGAAAAAAAAATGAGAACATTACCCAGCAAATGGTTGTAAAACTATTAACGGCGATGTTAACAAAATGATATTAATGACGGACTGAGACAGTAAAACACAAACTAAATAGGTAGGTGTGTGAATGATTAAGCACGAATTTGCCACCTTTGCCACAGTCTGTACTAATTCATCTTGCATTGATTCTTGTCCTTGTGTTTTCTGCAGATTCATCGCTAACACACAACCGCAGCCACGTGCCTGTATGCAGACACGCAAACGCACACAGATATTCTGCTTGGAGTTGCCAAAACATGCAGTTAGCTCCGGGAACAGGCCGTTTAGCCTTGTACCTCCCAAAGAAAACTTCAGCTAAACTCGGCGTAAGTGGGGCCGCTTGCCCCGGGGCAGCAGAGGCTACAACTTGTACTCTGACCATGGCAGGCCTGCTGTCACAACAAAAGAGGATAAAAGAAGCAACAGCTAAACTCCATACGACTAAGGCAGCGGCGGATCAAAAACACAAGGTCACTGCAGCGTGCTTACACCTAAAATATGCATTCACAACGGGCATCCGGCAGAGTATTCCCAATCTCGGCTGCTGCTGTAGGCTCGGCGAAGAGTACACAACTCATATTTCTAGGTGAGCAGATGTTGCAGGTTAACCTTGATGTGCAGCAAGACAAAGGAAGGGACTTTAAAAAAAAAAATGACCTTCTGAATTTTGACCAGGCTGTATCCACGCACGGTATATTCTTGAGGAGGTGGAAACTTTTGTATTTTGCTATAATTCAAAGCACAGGTGTACTGTTTGAAGACATTTCAGATAGCAGCAAAGCTTCAAAATGTATGCAAAAAAAAAAAAAAAAAAAAAGCTATCACACAGAGCCCTGGTAATAAAAACAGGACAGGTATGGCTTTCCAGTGGGTTTCTTTTTCAGAATTCATCCTTACAGTGCTCAGCTGGGACTGACAGACACAGAGGTGGAAGGCATGACCCCGGCTAAATGGGAGGCTGACACTACACGAGGAAACTGCACATTAAAGCCAAAGTTACAAGCCACACTCTCTGTCACTTCCTGTTGAAGGCAATATAGCTCCCTCTGAATTTTCGCTATGAATCTGACCTCGTTGTCTTATCCTGTCAAACACATCGTTTGTTGCACATTTTTGAATAACAAAATGCAAAAATCACTAAAATCCACTTATGCTAGACCAATAAAATGTCAGCTGGCTTATTAGAAATAAAAGCTATTTGCATATATATTCTGTAGAGTTTGGGAGAGTTTTGTGTGTTTGTATAATCAGAAAGGAGTTTGGCTTTTTTCATTTCAAATTTGGCTGAAGGAAGGAGACCAAAGCCCTCGGGATGTACCAAACACTGATTTAATGCTAGCTTGTTTTGTTGGGGCTTGTTTATATTCCTGGGCCTTTGTTCCCTCATTGTAATTTTTCAAAGTGAAAAAAAAAATGAAAACAATCATGTTACCTCAAAATAAAAAAAATAATCTCCAATGTCTTTACCTCTTTTCCATCAACAAAATTCATAATCTAACAGTGCATGTTCAGTAAATAATTGCTTAAGTGGCTTTTATGGTCAAGCAGCTTCCAAATATATATCGTATTCACACTTTTTATGAACATTAGCCTATAAAACATTAACATTAGCACTGGCATGAAAAACATTAGTCACATTAAACATGAACATACATGATACAATGTTTCCTCAACATAAAATTAGAAATAAAGTCCATGATATTAATGTCCTCTGCATATTAACAAAAATTCATAATCTAACAGTACGTGTTGAGTAAATAATTGTTGGTGGTCAAGCTGCTTCCAAATATATATATATATCTATTCACACTTTTTATGAACATTAGCCTATAAAACAGTAAAATTAGGACTGGCATGAAAAACATTAGTGACATTAAACATGAACATACAATGTTCAACATAAAAATAGGAATAAAAGCGCTTAACGTTCATGTTCTCTGCATATTAACAAAAATGCATAATCTGAGAGTCCATGTTCAGTTAATATTTAAAAATAATACATAAA